>CM041777.1:313026732-313177615 GCA_023374045.1 Limonium bicolor | reverse complement strand
CACATAATTGTTACTCCCTACCTTACCCCCCTTTATCCCGTTATTTCGGTTTAACTTAGCGTACTTAATTCCTTAACTTACTCACTCACTTCCAACACTTGTTATATTTCTTAGGACCTTTATAAGTCACCAAAACAAGGCCTAACATCATCCAAAACCATTACCATCCAATCCCCCATCATTAGAAGGCTCAAGCACACTTATAGCAAAAATGGAGTTCAAAAGATTATTGGTCATTTCAAATCAAATATACCTAACATATGCCAAACATGTCAAAACAGATAGTACTTGAAAAGAGGAATCCAACGCCGCAAACGGCACTCAAAACGGAGTTCAAACGAAAAAGTTATGCAAAAACAAAGGTTGGTCCGAACATGCGTCCGACCTTCGGACATAAGTCGAGAGTTCTGAAAATTTTCCGTCGTATGATGTCCGAACTTCAATGTTTGGACACATGTTAGGACATACCGAAAACTGCAAATCCATTACGGAAAACAACTAGAACCAAGCCACAATCCCCCACAAAACATACATACTTGTAGTAGCAAAATAGCCCATAGAAAACACATTTCCACCGGGGTTTTAACACATCATACATCCATTAAAATCAACCAAAAACATCACCAAATCAAAGAGTCAAAAACACTCATTTTCTACCAAAATTTTGCCATAACCTCCCCATAAACTCTACACATTCATCCTCATCAATTTCCATCATTTTCATCCCTCATCTAGCCACACCCTTTCAAGGTCCTAACAGCACTTAACACAATCCTCAAATTCATCAACAACAATACAATCACCATAAACTCCATAACCACAATATCAATCACAAACTCAAAACATTTGGCTCTAAAGGCCCTCCATTCAACATTAATTCACAAACCTCTTCTAACATCAATTGAACACTTTCCAACATAGATTTCAATCCACAACTTGGGTTCATTAATTTGTTTACCCATCCCAAACTCTAAAACAATTACAACAAGGTTCAAGGTAGTTTTCTTACCTTACTTCACAAGTCTCTCCTTAATTTTCCTCTTGCTCCTCATCTCCTCCAAAAATCGGTTAAGAGGGTATGGAGTTTCCAAACTCCATCCCAACATCCAGAACACAAAACATACATAATTAATTATCTAAACCCTTGGAATATTTCAATTCAATCAAAGGCTAGAACACAAAGTTAGGGTTTACCTTTTGAAGCTTTTAAGAGGGATTCTCACCCTTGAATCAAGAAGGAAATTACTCCACCATTGAAGGGTCAATTTGGAGCTCAAGAACAAGGAGAAAACAAGGTATCAAAAATGGTGAAAAATCGATTACACCAAGATGAAGGAAAAATGACTTTTTTCTTGGGAATTTTTACCTTAGAAGGAGAGGAGACTCCTAGCTCCACAATGGTGCCATTTTCTCTTCAAATGGGAAAAACCCATGGAGATGAAACTCATCCTTTTGAAATTCCAAAAAGAGGGAAAGGTAGAGAGGATGAGGAGATCCAAATATGTAATTTGTTTTGTATTTGGAGCTTGGAGTTGGCTAGAGCATGAGGAGGAAGATGAGAAGCCATGGAAGGAGAGGGGAGAGCTTCACAATCGGCTGCAACCAGGGGGAAAGAGAGAACGATGGAGAAGTGGAAAAGGAGGAAAGAGAGAGGGAAAGAAAAAAATGAGGAGGAGAGAGAGAGAGCCTACCTTTTTAATTTTTGCTTATTGCTTTCTTTTTCTTTCTAATTAGTTAAATGTGAGTGTGTGAGAGGGCTGTATCATAATTAAAATCGGCCCACATATTTGTCACAAGCTGGAGCGTTTTTCGTTTTTTAACAGAAAACGCTCGTTTATTTACCCGGTTTAGCACTATTCACTAACCGGGACCGTTTTCCGGAATTTTCTCATTCCTTAAATTTTAATGGTTGTTAAACTCCCATTAATGTTTAATTATTGTTACAAAATCAACTATTATTTTTTTTCGGGGTCATTTAACTGTTTAAGGTCACGTTTTCGGGTTTTCTCGAAAAACGCGCTTTAAGACTCCGTTAGCGTTTTAACGCATTATTTGAATCCGTTTTCTTCCGGAATTTTTCCCACATGTTCTTAATGTGTAATTAAGGTATACAAATATATTTATAACCCTAATAAAGGTTATGTACCTCCTAAAATAATTAAATACGCGTTTTCACGTTTTGTGACTTTTACGCATTTCCTTTTTCTTTTTGGTTTTCATTTCTTCACCAATGATCTTAAGGACTTAATTAGCCTTAGAAAATTATAATTACATAATTAATTAACGCATTAAGGTTTGGGGTATTTCAGTACCTGAAGTTGAGAAGATTATCACACCGAGTGTAGGTGGGGTAGATTCAAGCTATGGGAGTCTTCTTATAGTTACTTGTTTTTACTTAAGTATTTTACATTAGAGTTTGATTCCTAGTATCTCGAATTGTATTCGTATTCAGACCGTGACTTTTGGAGATTGTATTTGGATTTAGCCTTGTTGGTCACAAGGGTGGCCAATGACATTGTAATACCGCCCGGTTGTTGTATTTATTTCCGCTGCAGTTGTATTTTATTTGGGAGTGATCGCCGTTCAGGTTATTGGATTTCGGGTTGGGGTGTTACAGTCTGACAGAGGGAAATTGGGCGGAATTGAGCAACAGAAGTTGGGCAGTCTACTTTGGGTATAAGGACAAGCATTGTTTCATTGAGCTTATGGTCAATTTTCTGATTATTAAAGGACTCTTGGGCAAATCTGAGAACATAAGGGCTTAAAAGATTCCAGAATTTTTAGAAAAAGGCCGCAGGAAAACCATCCTTACCAGGCGCCTTAAACGGTTTTATGGACTTTAAGGCTAAAGTAAGTTCAGCTAAATCAATAGGCTTTGCCAAATTAGCCTTATCACTGCTGCTAAGGATGGGAAAATCATGCCCAATAGGGTTAAAACAAAAGTCCGGGTTCGCAGTAAATAATTTTTCAAAGTGCTGAACCAGAACATTCTCAACATCTTCAGGTTTAGATACCCAACAACCATTGTTGTCCAAGAGTTTATCAATTCAGTTCCGCTGATTTCTGAGCTTATTTTTAAGATGGAAAAAGGAAGTATTCTTATCCCTAAGACCCACCCACTGGTCTCTAGATCTCTGCTGCCATAAAGATTCTTATCATGTATCCACTTTGTTAGCGCGCTATACCCAAATATTCAGATATATGACACCAATATCATATAATGCATATATACCCATGTAAACTGAGATACAATTATATTACTTACTTATTTCACTTGCCAATTTACTAAACCACTTAATCTCCACACTCTTATCGGCTAAATTTGGTTTATTAAACAAATTGATAATATCCACTAAATAAATTATTAACCCAACTTACAATTACGCTTAAGTTCAAAATAATCAAATCCTATGCGCAGTCATAACAACAACTTAAGGATTATTATCTTAACTATATTCAGTCCAAATCAGTATAAATTACACGTTCATCTCCAACAACCGAAACACATGAAGTCAAAAATCCTGGCTGTAGTTAGGATTTTAGGATTTATTACTTATAAATCATTTTCTGTTAAACTAGAGATTATGGTAATTGAAACTTAAGTTCCTTCTCTTATTCAAATCTAGTGTACGAGACGTTTTTAAACACTGCAGCATTGTAAGTACATAAACTGATGAACAGAAGAAATCTACCTCTGTTGTTTTAATTGGAAACAAGAATATGCCATTACTTATATGCTCATCATTTGATTCAGCAACAGAAGTAATCAATATCTTTTACATTATAATCACTAGAGGAGAAGACAAGTTCAGAGTATATTACCGAATTGTGGACTGCTTTCAGCCCCTGCTCAGCCTAGTGTGAGATGTTCTAATTCAGTAAGGCATACAGACACAAGAACGGAATGAAGACAGGCGTAAGTATGTACCTTGTCCACCCACGAAGGCTGTTGTTCAGCAGTTCCACTGCTTCTCTCGACAGAAAAGAACAATGAAGAGGAGTACAAATGCGTTGTTGTTCAGCAGTTCCAGTGCTTTACCTCTGCTGTGCACCGACCGAAAAAAAAATGAAGAGGCGTACGCAAGGAATGAAGGGTGATGTAGAGTGTACTACTAATGATTTATCACTACAGAGGCGTGAGTGTAACACCCCTAGTAATTACGCCCCTAATACGATATTAACTAAACACAAACGTAGCAGAAATAAAAGATGTCACAGCGGAAAAATAAACTAAAACGTTAGACTGGGTGTTACTCGCCATTACTCGCTCATGCGAATAACGAAGCGACTATCTACAACTAACTTCATAATACAATACAACCACCGTGATGATGGGAACATAAATTTAACCCAAAAGATACAACACTTAATCCCACAAACGACTAGTGAGCAATATACCTATCTATGCCCAAACGTTCAAAAGTGGAATGCCGAATTCTAAGGTATAAATGACAGGTATATTGCTAATTAGTCCAAAAACCATCCCGCACTCTCGTGTCGATTCTTCATCAGCTACGCACCTGTAATGTGAGGCCATAAAGGCTTAGCCAACTACTGAGTATGCTAATAATGTGATCCTAGCCCCTTTAGGTCACTTAGGTCATTTAGTCATCTTGATTAACATGGGGTTTGTTTCATGCTGTTCCGGTTACATGCTTATAACATAAACATAAATGCAGTAATAAACACACAATATTCATACAACAATACATAGCGGTCAAGCCAGATATAATCGAGTCAACAGTTTAGTTAATGAAGGTAATAGTTAGCTGAAACAGAGTTAGTTTCTCTTGTTCATTCACCAACAATTTGAAGCTCCGCTTCCAACAAATCTCACATAAATATATGGGTGTCATGTTGAAGACAATTCCCCGTTTAGCCTCACACTTTTACATTTTTGGACTTAAGTCCTATGTCATACTACCAGTGGGTAGATGGGCTTACTGATCTACGTGGTAGATGTCCATGTGGCCGAAGCCATGGTGCCAACGGTAGCACACTTCGGCTAACGATCGTATCCGACTCGTTAGATACACAAGAGTAGACCCTAACCGGGTGTTATACTCTAGTGATCACTATGCGCAACTTGCTGGAACGTATGCAGCCCAGGATTTACTAAACAATGTATCATTTAATTATCACACTCTCATTTGTTAGTGTATTTTAATTAATCTCCGGGAGATTCAATCTCGTTATTGGAGAACACATTCATTGGACGCTCATCGGGTCATACACATATATACCTAGACGTCTACTAGGTGATGTTACGGGTCGAGCACCGCTCTAGAGACGGTTAATACCGGGTCTCTAAACTAAGTTCCTCACTTAGTGTTTAGGAGTAATTTTCTCTCATAAGTTAGTACTTGGAATCTCTCCTAATAGTTCATACACAAGTTAGGTGATAATTGGTATCACATGTCCGAACGACATACGCGCACAGTTAATAAACGCTTGACGATCGGAATACGTAATCACATACAAGCACATGCATAACATTATTAATCTTAACATGCAAGCACACAATATCTCTGGAACCTAAGGAAACCCTTAGAGTTTTCAGACCACACATTCACATACCGTACACCGACGTACAACGCTAGCGTGACGAGTGCACGCTTATCCTCTACTCTTCCGGAGGTCAAATCCCGCAACTCGAACTACTGGAATATATGTATCCAATATTAGTACCCACGTTTTGGATCTACCTAATCAGCCATAATAATTCCTAACCTGTGACCTGTAGTTAACCCCTTAATCGGTTGTTTGTTTAACTCGGGTTTTTCATTAAATCCTCGGGATTTATATTTAGTTGTACGGCTTAGCTTACGAGTATGTAATATTCAATACCGTAATAATACTCATTACATAAGGATTAGACTCTTGATTGCCCATGTTGTTTAACATGGTTATTCGCCCCTTTGCATGGTTACGTACACACACGTTTATGTGCATGCATTAATACTTATATATATACTCGCACGTACATATAATATGGGTTGTTATTGTACCTCTCTTGTCCACGTTACATTCCATCTTTTAATTGCATAGTACTTCGTATAATGGTCAACTTGATTTGATTCGATTAATATTCTAAGTCAACGTTCCATTATAGTTGATATTTATTATCGATTCATACTACATTATATTATAACACTTATAATCATATTCCTAACATATAGTCCTTTCCACATCACTCTCATATGATTAATTAATCATAGTACATCCCCATCTTATATTACAATTCATATTACGTGAATTATAAGATTCCCATAATGAACTAATTCATTATTCTAAGTGAAACACACATTAAGTTATTTGTGTCAATTATTCACAAATCTTTTATTAAGAGTATCCTAATACCGTACAAGGTATTTTATACATTGTCACCTCCCTTATATTATAAGGTTTCTTACCATGTATTATACTTCCCAAATTTCCAACTTAAACCCCTTATTTCATGAGATTGTTTATAAGGTATATTTATACCCATTAATCCCTTTATAATATACTCTCTTATACTTTAATATAATGTCACATTATATCATTTTAAGCTTTATAATATGACATCCATAGTTTCCAAAAATTCTAAACCAATCCATAATATTTTTGGTAGTTTCAATTCCTTCCCCATCTATTTTTGATTATTTACAAAATCAACCCAAACATTATTTTTGTTACATTTCTATCATTATTTAATTTATAACCTAAGGTTCCAAAACATTATAATATACCAACATATATATATATATATATATATAATTCGAACAACCGCATTTTTTCTTTCAGATTTATCCTTTTCCCCACAACTTTCTTATTATTACATTTTACCCCTATTTATTTTATAACCTTACAATTTAATACCAAAACTTTACATTATACACATTAATTATTTAAATCACAATTCCAGCCCAGATTTTTTTCCAAATTTCATACAGATCCCATTGTTTCATTAAATCCCAATTTTCAACCTAAATTTCGGTAATTACCATATAGCCCCATAAGTTTTATAAATTTTACATTTTAATACTTAAACTATAAATCATAATCCTTAATCGATTAAATCACCAAAACTAACCCAAAATTCTTCCAATAATTCAAACAGACCCCTAGGGTCCTTATATTCACATTTCAACCCCTACATTTTTGGTAATTACATTGTAACCCTTTTTTTATATTTGTCATTTTTGACTTAATATTTCTTTACTTATCAAAATAATTATTTTTGTTAGTCAAACCTCACATGTGGTCAAGGTTGACTACCCAAATTACACCTTGACCCATACTTTTTATAAATTACGATTTAACCCCAACACTTTTCCTAGTTTTACAATTTACTCCTTAATTTTATAAAACTTATATCTTATGTTTCCAAAATTCTTATAAAGTGATCCCTCTCGGTTTTAACCCTATTTGGTACCCTACATTTTATTTAATTATGTTTTGACCCCATACATAAATCTTTTGTTTATTTAAACACTTATAAAGTTTGTAATTTATTTAAATCATATTATGACCTTATAAATTTACTATCATTCATCTAAAATGTTCCTAAGTGATTCTGTTCAGTAAAATTACATTTTTGCACCAGAAATTCATATAATCTATTTAATCACCCAAAAAACTTAATAACTATCAAGCTTTAAATAAACATAATAACATGGCCTAAACACATGGCCTTAAACATAACATAATATTCACTATAAAATGACATTAAAATGCCTCCAAATACACTACACTTCATGGCTTGCTACATAATTTTTCCTTAATCTTCTTTAAGTCATTTTTCTTTCATTTTAACATATAACCTTGACCTTAATAAGTCCTTAGCACCTAGTGTCACCAATCTAACACTTACCCACTAATTTTCTACACCTATTTAGGGTTTAAACGGTATACATACATGTATCTATTCTCGCCCCTATGTCATGTTACAAGGTGACGAGTTTTAAAGCATAAAAGGTATTAAGTATAATTACCTTAGTATAACCACAAGAAAAATCCTCCCAGCTCTTGCACCCTCTCGACAGTATCTATACATGTACCCTAGGTTAGATTTTTGTTCATGAAATTTAAGCTTAAACACCAACATAGTCATTAAGACATATTTTAGCAATTTACCTCTTAAGTTTTGTTTATCTCCTTGGAGACCAGCTCTTAATCTCACGGCAGTCCTTGGGTAAATAAACCCATTTCAGTCACCAATATACAAAGAACGGAGCTAAATTAATGACTCCACTTAAGTAGCTAGTATAAGGAGTTTTAAGCATGCTTTTTGAGCTTAAAAAGAGGAGTCTTTACCTTGAGATTTGGAGGGGTTTTAAGCAGTATTTTCAGCCATCTAGTAGAGTACAAGATGAGCTTTAGTTCATGGGAGAAAGTAAGGAAAAGAGAGGCTTAAAAAGCCATTTAATTTTTCGGTTTCCTTATTGTTGGTAGCTCTTAAGGAGTGTTCTTGAGTAGCTTCTTGGCTCCAAAAACAGAAGTGAAACCCACCTTCATATAGGGTATAAGATGGTGTAGAAATGTGTGAGAATAGATGCCATTTTCGGACATAATAAAGGAAGAGGAAGGATATTGTTCTTAAGGTATTTTTTGTCCTTACATTGAGTTTCCTAGCTTGCCATCATTGTTCTTGGCCCATGCTCTTTAAGTTTCAGTCAAGATGGAAGAGAGGAGAGTTTAGGTGGTGGTTTGGTGCAAGAAGATGAAGATTTGAGAAAGAAGGAGGCTTTAAACACCATTTGAAGCTTTAAAGCTTGAAAAAGAATAAAAATGGTGAGGGTGGTAAGCTGTTGTTGCCGGCTGGAAGATAAGAGAGGGGGGTGCAGTCGAGAGCATGTGCAAAGGGAAAATGAGTGTGGGTGCGGGTATTAGTAAAAGATGACTCTTGATTAGGTACCTAGGTTGTACTTGTTTTGTTTCTTTTATTCCTAGGTAGTCTTCTGATTCTTCTCCTTTTTTCAAGCAATAATCGAGTGAATAGAGAGGCTGAGATGGGGCTTAATCGAGTGGGTGTAATAGAAGGGAGGAAGAAAGGTGAGGTAAAGTACAAATAGCCATTATTCTATGTAAACCAGTGTACTTGTCTCCTTAGTCTAATGTCTAATCTTGTTTTCTTTTCTTCTTCTTTTCTTAGTAGCAGCTGAAAGCAATGGAGGCTGGAGGGATGTTAGCCGAGAAGACAAGGGGGTGATGGGAGGAAGGTACAAGTGATTTCTTATTTTTGTGCTTTAAGTTTGTACTTGTTTATCTTCCCAATTTTTGTTGTTTTTCAACTTCCCTCCTTTTGTTCCTAGGCTGACCGGATGTAACCATAATGAAGGGGGAGTTTTTTGAGTTTTGTGTATCAATGAGTGGCATTAACTTATTTCATGTGTTGAATGGTACATGTGTTACTCTTTTCTTAAGTGTGTATATAGCATTCATGATCTTGTTTTGACTATATAAAATGTTTTGTACCATTTGATGAGTAATATATGTGGTATTAATACATGTATTAATGTGTTACATGTAGTATTAATTTTAGGAGTTGATTTCTCCTTAGTAATGTTCTCTTTTTTATTAGAGATTTAATGTATAGGTGTCCATTTTGGACTATATATTTATCTACTAATATTTATAGTGAGTATTGCTCATTAGGTGAATAATTATTGATTATTTCTTTTATTTAAATTAATGCTTTATTAATTAAGGTAATAAATGTTTGGGGTATTTCAGTCTACCCCCTTAAATAGACTTCGTCCCGAAGTCATCTAAATCACATAGGTAATGTAACTACCCAAAGTAGCCTCAATGATATCTATCAATCCGGCCTATCAACACATGTCACGAAGGACATAAGTGCATAATCATCTAAGTGCTTAAAGCGCATTCATACAACAATGCATCACTAGTGCACAACAACACACCACAAGCGCTTAAAGCACATACGTACAACAAAAACAACTAAATATGCCAAGGGCTCTACCCCCTTAAAAGGGGTTACGCCCCATGACCCCCAATGTATCTAACAGCCGCTATGAGAAGAGCGCTGGATACTTTTCTCGCATGGAGTTCTCTAACTCCCATGTCGCCTCCTCAATCTCATGGTTCATGAAATACCCCAAACCTTAATATGTTAATTAATTATGTAATTATGATATTTTAAGGCTAATTAAGTCCTTAAGACCTTTAGTGATGAAACGAAAACAAAAAAGAAAAGAAAATGCGTAAAAGCCACAAAACGCAAAAACGTGTGTTAAATGATTATAGTGAGTATGTAACCTTAAATAGGGTCCAAAAAGGTTTCCTAGGACTTATTTAGTCACTAAGAACATGTGGGGAAAATTCCCGAAGGAAACGGATCCAGATAGTGGATTAAAAATGCAAAACGAGCTTTAAAGCACGTTTTTCGAGAAATCCGGGAAACGTGATTTTAAACGGGTTTAAAGGACTAACAAAAAAATTATAGTCAACCATATGGCTAAAACTAAATATTAGTCAAGGTCTAGGGCCATAAAAATAAATAAAACAAAAATCCAGAAACCAGACTCGGACTGCTAAATACTGACAGTTCGGGAATCACAGGTGTTATCTGCTAAATGACCATGTGCCACCTCCTCTCTACTTTTACAAAAAGTATTTTATTTTTGCCCCTTGTGTGAGGCAGCTCACGTTTTTGACCCCCTCCCTCTCATTTATTAATTCTACTCTATGTACTAGAAGACAAAAACATAATAAAACAAGTACAAACTACCTTTTTCATTTCTCTCTCTCCCATTCTCTTCTTGGCATACGATTTCTTCCCCCCTTCCAGCTCTCTCTCGCTGTGCCTTGTTCTTCAATGGCGATTTCTTGAGCTCCCTCCAACTCCATCCTTCTCCTTCCTTGTTCCCTCACCAAATCAAGTCCAAATCAAAAACAAAATACACCAAAATACTCACCTTGCTTTGGAGATCATTTTGCACCTTTCAAAATCTGCAAACTCCACATTTGACTTCCATGGGTGTAGCTCATTTTGAAGAGGAAACCACTAATTCTTGAAGCCAATCAGCTCTTTGGTTGCTTAAGGTAAGAAACAACTCGAAAATCCCTCCATTTCTCCATCTCTCTTGGCCGGTTTTTGTTCTGTTTTGAGCTCCAGTTTTGCTCTTCGTTTTAGCTTATTTGGAGCCTGACTAAGTGCTGGAGATTACCCATCTTTACTCCTAAGAAGCCCATTGTGAAGTAGAAGGTAAAACCCCTTCATTTTTATGCTTTAACACCCTCTTGTATTAGGGTTGTTGCAAGAATTTATTTAACTCCTTGGTGCTCATTACCATTCATGGTATTTGGTCATTAGTGTAGCAAATAACCCCATTGGAAAACGGTTGTGGAACAAGAAGTAAGGAGGAGGGAAAGTTGAAAGAAATCCAAGGTAAATAACCTACCTTAAGTTTATATGGTGTTTTAAGGAATTGTGTTTTATGTTTGTACAAATATAAATGCTCAGTGAAATGCAGGTGTTGCTAATAATATGAGGAAATTCAGTGTTTAATTTAATGTTGTTTAAGGGCCTAAGAGCCAAGCTTTTAAGGTTTATGTACATTGAGTGCTATTGTTGTTGGAAATGATGAATTTAAGTGTGGTCTAGTGTTTTTGGATGAGTTCGTTGGTTGGAGTGTTTTGGAGGGTTAAATAAGGTGTGGGAACATGTTAAAATTATGGAGAGATCATGTCAAAATTCATGTAGAAATTTAATGGTTTAAATGCATTCTAGGTGGGAGCAAACTAGAGAACTACAAGTGTTTTGAGAGGAGAAACTTGGTACGAAAAATCGGTTGATAACTAGGTAGATGGAGATAGGGAGATGAGTGAACCTCAAGATAGAAATGATGCTCTTAGAGTGGTTAAATTGGTGGGAGAAAACACTTGGGTTAGCTGCTATGCTAGGCATGAGATGCCACTTAGAAGACCTATGGAAAAGCATTACAAGTGTTAAGGATTTTGTAAGGAAATTGAGAGAGTATTTGAGGAACTTAGAAACAAACTTGTAAATGAATTGGGAGGAGGATATATGAAGGTTTTAGTGTGCCAAATGATGTTAGAACACATTAGGAGGCTTGTGGAGAATTTTGGAAAAGATTTGACAGTTTTTGGGCAGGTTCTGGTGTCGTCCGACCTAGGGGTCCGACCCACAGTTGGGTCGGACGGCCTCTGTTGGTCACCCGTAAATGCTTCTGGAATGGTCCGACCCAGAGGACTTGGGTCGGACATGGGTCGGACTGACCCAAAACTGATAAAAAAAAAACAACAACAAATGTGGCTTAAGGATTAAACCCTAGGGGGTATAATGGAGGTAATCAAGAGTATGTTTAGGCATAAAACATGTCACATAATTATGTAAAGTGCTTAGCAATTCGAAAGTCAAATAAGTTAATTAACCGGCGTTATCAATCATGTTTAGGAACAACGTACGGTGGAACACTAGAGCGGCAAGGACCAAGGTATGATTTTCTTGCAGTCTGTTGCCTACCGGTTTACACCGGCTTGTGTGCTGTTTGTGTTTTTGTGTGTTTATGACCTTGTAAGACTAAACCATGAAATGAGTTTACGGTTATTGTTCTTATTGTGGTGTATGTGTACCGGTACTGTTAACCTCAAATACGTACTAACCCGTTAGTTGACCAAGTTAGGATACGTAAGAGAGCGGTACCCGGTTTAACGTTTCAACTTGAGGAACGTTCTAACCTCGGTTATATATGAACTAGTTGTGATGTGTGTTGTTAATGTGTATCCCATTTTCCTTGGGTGTCTAACCGGACTTACGAACTTATGTGTGATTGATTTTGTTAAGTTCCAACGATGGAACTTCTGACAAGTGCTAACCGGGGAGTGAGGAATCCGGTCGTTCCGGTCACGCGTGTATGTACGGGGGTCGACATCTGAATCAGATTCGTCTCTCTCCTTATGTTAAGGTTGTTTTCCTTTTGGATTCCGACCGCCCATTAGCTTAGCCAAAGCTTACCTACCTGACCTCCAATCGGGCTAGGGGGGAAATTATGTGTTCGGTGTGATCGGATCACTATATCCGTCACGCCTATGTGTTAAGTTACTTGTTCGACTAACAGAACGGTAGCGAGTTATGTATCAAGCTTAACATGAGAATGAAATCATTCTCTAGGCTCACTATGTTGACTAACTATGTTGGTGTTTTCTAAAGTGAAATGTTCTCACTATGTATGTGTTGTTATTGTTATGCAATATTCTCTACTATGTAATATGCATGGTGTATGTTAAAATCAATGCCATGTTATCATGACAAATAGTTGTGTGTATCCCGGTAGTCAGCGGGCTGCACGTTAACCATGCCAGCCAAGAGTTGCTGACCCCCTTTGGGGGCACATATTATTTTGCAGGAGAGTGATCGAAGAAGCGGAATGGCTATAGCATGGCGCGAGAAGGAATACTTTTGTTTATTTTGGATAGTGGATCCGAGTAGTATTTGTATACACGAGGCTTTTTGTCTTGGTGGATGTAAAGTTGGTTGAGTGATTTGTGTACATTAACACTCGGTATATTGTGATTCTTTTTGGATAGTAAATTTTGAAGGTTGTAATCATGCTCGACATTCTTGTAATCAGACCGATACATTGTACGTAACAGCCTTGTTAGCCACGTGGGTGGCTAACGGCGTGTAACACCGCCTCTTTTGGTTAATGATTAAGTTGTGTTTTCCGCTGCGATTATTGGTTAAGTGTGGAGATTATGGTTGGGGTGTTACAAAAAGTGGTATCAGAGCGAAGTATCGCTCTGATTACCGATTACCGAGCCTAGGAATATACCGAGTTAGGAGATTTAAACCTTGTCGTCCAAAGGACGTTATAAACATTTGACCTGACAAGTTTGTAAGCACAATACTAATGAGAGTTCACATAAATCCAGATGGCAGGGCGACCACGAGGAGGAGGCCACGGGGGGCCCGGTCCAGGAGACTCGGGGGGTAACCCCACCGCTCAGATGATGGCCGAAGCAATGGCGGCCGCCCTAGCTCAGGTGGTACCACAATTATAACCGCAGTGCAACAGGGGCAGCAACAGCCCGGTGGTCAGGATCATCCGGAACCACCACCACCACAGCCACGCGAAACTAATTGGGTAAAAGCATTGGCTGACTTGCGACCCCCGTCATTCAAAGGGGAGACCGACCCTTCCAAACTAGAGGCATATATCTCGGAGCTCGAGACCGCCTATGAGACTTTGGCCGTTCCTGCTGATGCCAAGGTCCGTCTTGCTGCGTTTTACTTGAAGGGTTCGGCTAGAAATTGGTGGAAACTTGTAAGGGCCGAGAAAGTGGCCGACCCGAATTTTGGATGGGAGCAGTACACGGCATTGCTACGAGCCAAGTACTACCCTGTGCATGTGCAAGAGGCAAAGCGC
The DNA here is from genome assembly GCA_023374045.1 of Limonium bicolor. Lineage (NCBI taxonomy): Eukaryota > Viridiplantae > Streptophyta > Magnoliopsida > Caryophyllales > Plumbaginaceae > Limonium > Limonium bicolor. The sequence continues at coordinate 313,163,219 of CM041777.1, read as the reverse complement.
CTGGAGCTGGACAGTTTGAAGCAAGGAGACAAAATGTCGGTGGACGACTACTACACAGCCTTCACCAACCTGGTTCATCTTCTACCCGACCTAGGTTACTCGAACCGGGTCTTAGTGAATCGCTTCTACAGTGGGCTCAGCCACCGCCTACGCTATGGCATGGGGCCAGCCGAGTACAATACCTTGCAAGTATTTTGAAATAATGTCTAAGTGTGAACGGGTATGTTATATGTGAGTGTGTGAATGTATTGCAGGGTAGGACTAATACCGTGAACCTCAGGAGTGCTATCATGCCGCTGCTAAGGTAGAGATCACCGTCCGTCTGAGGGACGATGAGAACGCGCATAAGCGCAAAGTCTCGAGCAAGGGCCAAAGCACACAGGGGTACGGGGGAGGGAAGAAGAAGAAACCTTACCCTCAGTCCCAGAAAGGCTAGCAACAGGGTGGCAAAGCCCAAGCCCAGACCACCACCGCTGAGGAGCCGCTGAAGCTCACCTATGCCTATGCGGCTAAGCCCTTACGCTCTCAGCCACTAAAGGGTAACCACTTGACCCTGAAATTGAATTTAAACATGTGTTGTTAAGTTGTGAAGTGTGTACTAAATGTGTAATGTGTTAGTAGCCAGCACGGGCTCTGGATCGGAACGCCATTACTACTGTAAGTGGTGCAATGGTGACCACCCCGGCAAGGACTGCAAAGGGAATGATGTGCAGTGTCGCTACTGCAAGAAGATGGGGCACCGTGACTTCGAGTGCTACCAGAACCCCGATGGCAGAAACTATAGGCCTAGGGGGCAGTGGAAGGGTAAGGCTGCCGCTACCATAGAAGGCCCGAAAGCTACCTATCAGCCATCCTCAGGGCAAGGGAATACTGAATCCCAGAAGGGGAAGGGGCCGGGAGCAGGCAAGGCTGCCCTGAATGTGGTGGACCGGTCAGAGGCACCAGGATCCTCTTCTAGACCAGGTACCACTCAAACCGTTAAGTGAAATAAGTGATTGCTTATCGCATTTCATGCATGTGTAAAAGTGAGTCTAAATGTACCACCATGGGTAATGAGTTCAAGTATAATGTGAAAACCACCTAAGTTAGGAAATGCTAAACCTTAGGAACCTTCAATATTTGTTATCCAATCCCACCCACACCAACCTCTGAAGAGACCACCATCGACATCACCGACTATCCGACGGAACAGTGTCAGGTTATCCAGCCAGGTATGATTTTATTAAGAGGATACCTGACACCCGAAGCACAAATCCATATCATTCGACGATGCAACGAGCTTGGAGCAGCACCTGGAGGTTTCTACACACCCGAATACCCAAGTGGAGCGAAAATGAATTTAAAGATGATGTGCATGGGTAAGGATTGGAACCCCTACACCAAGACATATCAGGACACACGAGCTGAAGATGGAGCTACCATACCGAGTATACCTGAGGAGTTCCTTGCGGTTGTTAACCACACCGTGGGAGTTGCTCAGCAAGTTGAATCGGAAACACTTCCGAGTATCAAGGCGGATTTGTGTATTGTCAATTTCTACCAGAAAGGTGGAAGATTGGGTTTACACCAAGATAAGGACGAAACACCCGAGTCTCTAAGTAAGGGAGTACCCGTGGTGTCTTGGTCCATTGGTGATACCGCTAAATTTATTTATGGCGAGCAGAAGCGTGTGGACCTCGCAAGGAAGTTAGTGTTGAAGTCAGGAGATGTGTTAATCATGGGTGGGCAGTCGAGGATGCTGTATCACGGTATCAAGAAGATCAAATTGAATACGGCGCCTCCGACAATAATCAATGCCACACACATGAAACCTGGACGTTTGAACTTAACCTTTAGGCAGTTATGAAGTTATGTGTAATCATGTGAAGTGTGAAGTCAGTCGTATGTTAAGTATGTGATGCATCAAGTATGCTAAGTAGTAGGCGATGTAGCCAAATGTAATACCATCATGGTGTAAGAAGGAGTTTTATGAATAAAGCAGAGTTGATTCCTTAAGTATTCCACCCGGGTTGTTACCAATATACTTATCAAATTCATGAAATAAATTAGGCGCTGCACTCGGAACGGAAGGTACACTGAGTGTGTGTACAGAGGCAGAGGCCGGCAGAAGCGGCACTATCCTCACCGGTACCTTCCCAGTGAATGGCGTGGATGCGTCGATCCTGTTCGACTCTGGAGCCTCACATACATTGTCTCACTCTCATTTGCGAGGAGACTGGGGTTAGACGGGGAGGAGATGCCTGACTTCCTAGTCACTCTCCCGTCTAAGGAGCGGATCAGATGCACCCGTTATTACCGAGGTGCCACCGTACGAATTAAGAATGAAGAGTTCCCGATCGACATGATAGAGTTCGGGGGACTCGGATTTGATGTGATTGTGGGGATGAACTGGTTGGAGCGGCACAAGGGCCGAATCATATGTGCGGAGCACCGTCTGCTTCTTCGGAGTCCGTCTGGGGTTACCATTTCATACCGCCAGAGGCCCAGGGAGCCTTCGACACAGATCATCTCCGCCATGGCCATTTATCATGAGATCAGAAGAAAGAATGATGTATACCTCTGCTATGTTCAGGACATAGAGAGAGAACCTGAGTTTAGCCCAGATGTGCCGGTTGTGTCGGAGTTTCCTGATGTCTTTCCTAAGGAACTCCCAGGCATGCCGCCTACACGGGCAGTTGAGTTTGAGATTGATTTGGTGCCGGGCACCGGACCGATAGCGAAGGCGCCCTACCGTATGGCTCCAGCTGAGATGACGGAGCTCAAAGAGCAGCTGAGGAACCTACTTGACAAGGGATTTATTCGCCCAAGCGTTTCACCATGGGGAGCACCAGTCCTTTTTGTGAAGAAAAAGGATGGTAGTCTCCGCCTCTGCATCGACTACAAGGAGCTGAATGCTGTTACGGTGAAGAACCGCTATCCATTGCCGCGTATCGATGATTTGTTTGACCAGCTGAAAGGTGCATCTGTGTTCTCTAAGATTGATCTGCGATCGGGTTACCATCAGATAGCTATCAGAGACAGTGACATTGAGAAGACCGCATTCCGAACCAGATATGGACACTATGAATTTACGGTCATGCCGTTTGGGTTTTCTAATGCACCGGCGAAATTTATGGACTTGATGAATGGTTTGTTTCGAGATCAGTTGGATAAGTCAGTGGTTGTCTTCATCGATGATATTCTTATTTATTCTAAGTCTAAGGTTGAGCATGAAGACCACATGAGGAGTGTATTGCAAACATTGAGAGAGAACCAGCTATATACGAAGTTCTCGAAGTGTGAATTTTGGCTAGACCAAGTCTCTTTTCTTGGTCATGTTATTTCTGAGGCCGGGATCGCTGTGGATCCGGCCAAGATTGATGTTGTGCGCACCTGGCCTAGGCCGAAGACGGTTACCGACATCTAGAGCTTCCTCGGTCTAGCAGGGTATTATAGGAGGTTTGTAAAGAATTTTTCCAGTGTTTCTAAACCGATGACATCCTTAATGAAGAAGGATGCACCATTTGAGTGGATAGTTGACTGTGAGAGTTCATTTCAGAGTCTCAAGGATGCTTTGACTTCTGCACTAGTTCTGACTATACATGATTGTACTGATGGTTTTGAGGTGTATTGCGACGCGTCAGGTAAAGGTATGGGCTGTGTTTTGATGCAACACGGGAAGGTCGTGGCCTACGCCTCCCGACAGTTGAAACGACATGAAGAAAACTATCCTACACATGATTTAGAATTCGGTGCCATTGTCTTCGCTTTGAAGATATGGTGACACCATTTGTATGGAGTGAATGTGACGATTTATTCAGATCACAGAGTTTGAAATATCTGTTCACTCAGAAGGAGTTGAACATGAGGCAAAGAAGATGGGTTGAATTCCTTACCGATTACGATATTAACCTTCAGTACAAGGAAGGTAAAGCAAACGTTGTAGCTGATGCATTGAGTCGCCGAGCACACTCTCTTCATTCGCTAATCTCTTACTCTAGCTTGGTTGATGAGGTGCAGAGTGCTCAGATGTCCGACCAGTACATGCAAGAGATCAAACAGAAGCTTACTGACGGCACATTCGAGAGCCAGAAGTATGATTTTTGACTTCATGATGATGACTTAATCAGACTGAATGGCCGACTTTGTATTCCACGAAGTAGCGCTAAGCTGAAGGAGCGCATACTGAGTGAATCACACTGTTCTACCACTTCGATTCTCCCAGGAGCTTCAAAGATGTATAAGGATATGAAACGATACTTTTGGTGGACGGGAATGAAAAAGGATGTGAATGACTATGTTGTGAGGTGTCTCACTTGCCAGAAGGTCAAGTTTGAGCACCGACGGCCTGGTGGTATGGTGCAGCCAATGCCAGTGCCTGAGTGGAAGTTCCATGATATTTCCATGGACTTCGTTGTTGGGCTTCCGCCTACTCGGGGAGGCTTGAATATGATACGGGTCATTGTTGACCGACTGACCAAGGTGGCCCAATTCATTCCGATGAAGGACACTTGGAAAGTGGCGAAGCTGGCAGAGCTCTTCGACCGTGAGATTATACGGCATCATGGGGTACCAAAGACTATCGTGTCTGATAGGGATACCAGATTCCTCTCGAGGTATTGGAGATCTACACGGGAAGCGCTTGGTACCGAGCTGAAGCTGAGTACAGCGTTCCACCCTCAGACAGATGGTCAGAGTGAGCGCACTATACAGACGCTTGAGGATATGTTACGTGCATGTGCACTTGACTTTTAGACCAGCTGGATTGTTAAGTTACATCTGATCGAGTTTAGCTACAACAACAGTTACCATGCTTCGATCAAGATGTCTCCCTTCCAGGCCTTGTACGGTAGACCATGCCGCACGCCATTATGCTGGGATGAGTTGAGTGAGACGGTCATTATAGGACCTGAGTACTTAGAGCAAGTGCAAGCAGAAGTACGCCAGATCCGGGCTAACATGAATGTAGCTCAGGATAGGCAGAAAGCATACGCCGATGTACGCAGACGTGACCTGGAGTTCGCCGTGGGCGATCAGGTATTTCTTAGAGTATCCCCCATGAAGGTTGTGTTTAGTTTTGGCCAGAAAGGCAAGCTGAGCCCGAAATATGTGGGGCCTTATGTTGTGATGGAGCGGATAGGCCCAGTAGCTTACAGACTTGATTTACCAGCCGAGCTGGGCAAGGTACATGATGTATTTCATGTGTCCCAGTTGAAGAAATATATGTCTCATCCGTCTCATGTACTTCAGCCCGAAAGGCTAACATTAGAGCTGACCATGCGATCAGTGGAGACTCCCGTACGGATTCTGGATACTAAGACTCGAGACACTCGCCACAAGTCTGTTCGACTGGTGAAGGTCCTCTGGTCTAACCAGGAGGTCGAGGAGGCCACCTGGGAACTAGAGGATGATATGAGGGCGAAGTACCCGTCGTTGTTTACTTCTTAGTGTTTGTATGTATAGGGTACGGGGCGTACCCCTATTTTAAGGGGGGTAGAGCCGTTTCGGTTATGTATGTACGGCATGTATTGAAATACATGTCTATGTTGTTATGTTGTAGACTTCTAAGTCTAAGTGATGTTTGTGATGTTTTGTTATGGGGACCTTGAGTTCGATGTTATGTAAAGTATGTTTGTTATGGAAGTGTTGTTTTAGAAGTAATCCCCGTATTCTAATATTTAAGATGCGTGGGAAGTGTGAACTTTAAGGACAAAGTTCTTTTAAGGGGGGTAGATTGAAATACCCCAAACCTTAATATGTTAATTAATTATGTAATTATGATATTTTAAGGCTAATTAAGTCCTTAAGACCTTTAGTGAAGAAACAAAAACTATAAAGAAAAGAAAATGCGTAAAAGCCACAAAACGCATAAACGTGTGTTAAATGATTATAGTGAGTATGTAACCTTAACTAGGGTCCAAAAAGGTTTCCTAGGACTTATTTAGTCACTAAGAACATGTAGGGAAAATTCCCAAAGGAAACGGATCCAGATAGTGGATTAAAAATGCAAAACGAGCTTTAAAGCACGTTTTTTGAGAAATCTGGGAAACGTGATTTTAAACGGGTTTAAAGGACTAACAAAAAAATTATAGTCAATCATATGGCTAAAACTAAATATTAGTCAAGGTCTAGGGCCATAAAAATAAATAAAACAAAAAATCCGGAAACCGGACTCGGACTGCTAAATACTGACAGTTCGGGAATCACGGGTGTTATCTGCTAAATGACCATGTGCCACCTCCTCTCTACTTTTACAAAAAGTATTTGATTTTTGCCCCTTGTGTGAGGCAGCTCACGTTTTTGACCCCCTCCCTCTCATTTATTAATTCTACTCTATGTACTAGAAGACAAAAACATAATAAAACAAGTACAAACTACCTTTTTCATTTCTCTCTCTCCCATTCTCTTCTTGGCATGCGATTTCTTCCCCCCTTCCAGCTCTCTCTCGCTGTGCCTTGTTCTTCAATGGCGATTTCTTGAGCTCCCTCCAACTCCATCCTTCTCCTTCCTTGTTCCCTCACCAAATCAAGTCCAAATCGAAAACAAAATACACCAAAATACTTACCTTGCTTTGGAGATCATTTTGCACCTTTCAAAATCTGCAAACTCCACATTTGACTTCCATGGGTGTAGCTCATTTTGAAGAGGAAACCACTCATTCTTGAAGCCAATCAGCTCTTTGGTTGCTTAAGGTAAGAAACAACTCGAAAATCCCTCCATTTCTCCAACTCTCTTGGCCGGTTTTTGTTCTGTTTTGAGCTCCAGTTTTGCTCTTCATTTTAGCTTATTTGGAGCCCCACTAAGTGCTGGAGATTACCCATCTTTACTCCTAAGAAGCCCATTGTGAAGTAGAAGGTAAAACCCCTTCATTTTTATGCTTTAACACCCTCTTGTATTAGGGTTGTTGCAATAATTTATTTAACTCCTTGGTGCTCATTACCATTCATGGTATTTGGTCATTAGTGTAGCAAATAACCCCATTGGAAAACGGTTGTGGAACAAGAAGTAAGGAGGAGGGAAAGTTGAAAGAAATCCAAGGTAAATAACCAACCTTAAGTTTATGTGGTGTTTTTAGGAATTGTCTTTTATGTTTGTACAAATATAAATGCTCAGTGAAATGCAGGTGTTGCTAATAATATGAGGAAATTCAGTGTTTAATTTAATGTTGTTTAAGGGCCTAAGAGCCAAGCTTTTAAAGGTTTATGTACATTGAGTGCTATTGTTGTTGGAAATGATGAATTTAAGTGTGGTCTAGTGTTTTTGGATGAGTTCGTTGGTTGGAGTGTTTTGGAGGGTTAACTAAGGTGTGGGAACATGTTAAAATTATGGAGAGATCATGTCAAAATTCGTGTAGAAATTTAATGGTTTAAATGCATTCTAGGTGGGAGCAAACTAGAGAACTACAAGTGTTTTGAGAGGAGACACTTGGTACGAAAAATCGGTTGATAACTAGGTAGATGGAGATAGGTAGATGAGTGAACCTCAAGATAGAAATGATGCTCTTAGAGTGGTTAAATTGGTGGGAGAAAACACTTGGGTTAGCTGCTATGCTAGGCATGAGATGCCACTTAGAAGACCTATGGAAAAGCATTACAAGTGTTAAGGATTTTGTAAGGAAATTGAGAGAGTATTTGAGGAACTTAGAAACAAACTTGTAAATGAATTGGGAGGAGGATATATGAAGGTTTTAGTGTGCCAAATTATGTTAGAACACATTAGGAGGCTTGTGGAGAAGTTTGGAAAAGATTTGACAGTTTTTGGGCAGGTTCTGGTGTCGTCCGACCCAGGGGTCCAACCCACAGTTGGGTCGGACGGCCTCTGTTGGTCACCCGTAAATGCTTCTGGAATGGTCCGACCCAAGACGGTAAAGTTTCTGGGATGGTCCGACCCAGAGGACTTGGGTCGGACTGACCCAAAACTGATAAAAAAAAACAACAACAAATGTGGCTTAAGGATTAAACCCTAGGGGGTATAATGGAGGTAATCAAGAGTGTGTTTAGGCATAAAACATGTAACATAATTATGTAAAGTGCTTAGAATTTCGGAAGTCAAATAAGTTAATTAACCGGCGTTATCAATCATGTTTAGGAACAACTTACGGTGGAACACTAGAGCGGCAAGGACCAAGGTATGGTTTTCTTGCAGTCTGTTGCCTACCGGTTTACACCGGCTTGTGTGCTGTTTGTGTTTTTGTGTGTTTATGACCTTGTAAGACTAAACCATGAAATGAGTTTACAGTTATTGTTCTTATTGTGGCGTATGTGTACCGGTACTGTTAACCTCGAATACGTACTAACCCGTTAGTTGACCAAGTTAGGATATGTAAGAGAGCGGTACCCGGTTTAACGTTTCAACTTGAGGAACGTTCTAACCTCGGTTATGTATGAACTAGTTGTGATGTGTGTTGTTAATGTGTATCCCATTTTCCTTAGGTGTCTAACCGGACTTACGAACTTATGTGTGATTGATTTTGTTAAGTTCCAACAATGGAACTTCTGAGAAGTACTAACCGGGGAGTGAGGAATCCGGTTCGTTCCGGTCATGCGTGTATGTACGGGGGTCGACATCTGAATCAGATTCGGCTCTCTCCTTATGTTAATGTAACACCCCAACCGCTAATCCTATGCTTACCGTCTAATCGTCCTATTAATCCTACGAGTTCGCAGCGGAATCATTACATACTTACTACGGCGGGTGAAACAATGCCGCTAACCGCCCATACGGCTAGCTAGGCTACTAATACTTACAGTGACGGTCTGATGAACATAATGTACCGAGCTACAGAATTAATTGCCAAAATACCAATACCAAATACTTACATCCTGGATCACCGAGTATTTAAAGTATATTCAATTACAATCTTTCAAGCTTACCAAAAGAATGAGTTTCTAAAGCTACTCATCTATACCAATGCTCTTTCCCAAATATCCAAAAAGGTGTACCCCATGGTACACCGGCTACTCAAAAGTTACAGCCATGTACTACTTAGTACACCCATCATAAATTCATTGTTTACAATCAAAAGAAGATAAAGAAGGAGAGTTGAGTCTTCACCTCTCCATCAATCTCGAGTACCTGCGTGTAGTAAAAATGGTGCCCCAAGGGGCTCAGCAAATTGCTGCGCATAAACTCCGCATATACCGATTGCTAGCAAGGGTACGCCGACTAATTGGCGACCGCTAAACATGCTTGTTCAATGCCATTTACTGGGAAGGTTCCCGTTAGAATAGTGCCGCTTCTGCCGGCTTGTGCTTCGGTGAGGATGCTCAGGTTACCTTCGGTACCGAGTCCACAACCTATTGGATTCACAATTGGATAAGTATTGATGGTGGACACAAGTGGAATTAAATCAACACTGCTCTTTATTGATAAACCAACCATCATACATACCGTGTCTCTAATACACGTTACTAATAGATTACATGATACTAGGAATTCAATATTTTCTAAAGGTAAGGTTCAGGCGTCCTGGTTTCATGTGTGTGGCATTGATTATTGCCGGCGGTGCCGTATTCAACTTGATCTTGTTGATCCCGTGATACAGCATCCGTGAGTTTCCACCCATGATGAGGACATCTCCTGATCTCAATACCAATTTCTCTGCGAGGTCCACACGCTTCTGCTCGCTATACAGGAATATGGCGTCATCACCAATGGACCAAGACACTACGGGCACTCCTTGTTCAAGAGATTCCGCTGTCTCGTCCTTGTCTTGGTGTAACCCAAGTCGTCCTTCTTTCTCATAGAAGTTGACTATACAAAGGTCCGCTTCAAGTGCGGGGATTGGTTCAGGTTCACATTGCTGTGCAAGTTCTACTGCTTGAGTGATGAGGGTCTGAAACTCTGGTGGTATTGTCGGTGGCGTCGCTCCGTCTTGTGTTCGTGTCTCCTGGTATGTCTTGGTATAAGGATTCCAGTCCTTTCCCAAGCACATCATTTTCAGCTTCATCTTCGCTCCACCGGGGAATTCGGGTGTGTAAAATCCACCTTGACCCGTTCCTAGCTCGTTGCATCGTCGAATAATTGAGATTTGCGCTTCGGGTGTCAGGTATCCCCTTAATAAGATCATACCTGGGCGGATGACCTGACACTGTTTGTTGGTGTAGTCGTTGTTGGTGATGTCGATCTCCTCTTGATTCGAGGTTACCGGTATTGGGTAACAAATACTAAAGCTTCCTATGGTTACAAATTTTATCTACGGTGAGTACTAGTTTCAACTACTCCATTTCATGCTTAATATACACTTCATTTATTTACTCATGCATTCACTCATACAATTACTCTACTACTAGGCATGCTATTTCAAGGATTAAAGGGTTAGGTGATTACCTTGGCCGGATTTCGAACCGGGCCCATCGCGGTCAATCACATGCAGAACAGGCTGCCTCTGAGGTGCGCCTCTCTGAGGGCCCCGGGATCCCTGTCCCTGAGGTGCCTGCTGGGCCGGTGCATCGCCAGATGCCACCTCCTTGCCCTCTCGCTGCTTATAGCTCTGGAAGTTTCCTTTGGGCTTCCCATTCTCCGGGCATCGTTAGCTGTGTGCCCCAGCTTCTGACAGTTGACACTTGATCTCCCTCCCGTAGCAATCCTTACCATGGATGGTCCCTGGTTGCACTTCCTGCACACATAGGTGCGGCCTCGAGAAGGTTTTGGCGGCTCCGGACTAGAACCTGAGGTTAGAGTGTTAGCACATGTGTGCGTGGATACTAGAATGATACTTATCGATACAAATTGGAAGTAGAATTTACCCTTAGGGGTTGATCTCCTCTTCGCGGCCACCGCCCCGTGCAGAATACCAAGCCAATCTTGGATCTCAGCTGGTTTGCCCGCTCAGCATGGCACTGCTCTCACTTGGGGACTTCTTCTGAGAAAAGAAGTCCCTTTCTTCTCTTCCAGCTTTTACCCTGGTTCTGCTCCTCGGTGCTGGTGTTTTTTGTTGTTAGCCTTGCGCTTCAGCGCGGTTTCCTCATCCCTTAACTGGCAAGTGATCTCAACGCGGAGGCCGCGTGATAACACTCCTGTATTTCAGGTATTAGCCGGGATTATGTTTAAGAAGAATAAGGGAAAGATTCAAGGAATTCAAGGAATTGAAATGAATTGAAGTGGTACTAAGGGTCAACCGATATTTACCTGAAGGGAGGTAACCTGGTATAGCCCTACCGTACCGAAGGCGATGCTCAGACCGCCATAGAAGCGATCGACCAACACCTGGCCGTGTATCCAATCGGGGAGGACGGAGATGGAGTGAAGGTGCGGTAGTACTCATCCACAACATCTTGTCTGTCATCTTTAAGGCGTCTAGCTCTTAAGCCTTTTCTTCGTTTTTACATGCTCCGATAGTACTTATCGGAGGAGAGATGCAAGGAATCCCATCGAAGGGGGGTCGCTTACATGCTCATGCTTCACCAATTTCCACCAATCCATGGCCGCATCCTTTAAGTAGTAGGCGGCTACCCTGACTCGAACTCCAGCAGGAGCTTCGAGTGTCTCAAAAGCGTCTCCATTTCGGAGATGTACGCTTCTAGCTTAGCCGATCACTCTCACCCCTAAAGCAAGGAGGGCGGAGTTCCGCTACAAGCTTTGACCCATTAGCTTCTCTGGGTGGAGGGGGAGGGATTGGCCCCGCTTGGTTCTGTTGGTTTTGCTGATTTGTTGTACAGCTTGTATAACTTGTGGTAGCATCTGTCTACCGTGGCGGCGACGATCTCAGCTATCTCTGCGCCGTTCCATCTGAGGCTTCGCCTCTAGGTCGGCCTCGGCCTCGTCCTGACATCTGAATGTTTAACAGTTTCATTAGGCTCCGCAAGAAATGACTCAAAGGTCTTGGAATTTAAACAAGGTATCGTTCCAAGAACTCAAGGGTATCCGTTGTTAACAACGGTAGTTTCCTAGTTAGGTTTCTAAGTATCCGTCTTATGACGGTTGAAATCCTAACTCGGTAATCTCCTATGCTCGGTACTTTAGGACATCAGAGCGTACCTACGCTCTGATACCACTTTTTGTAACACCCCAACCGCTAATCCTATGCTTACCGTCTAGTCCTATTAATCCTACGAGTTCGCAGCGGAATCATTACATACTTACTACGGCGGGTGAAACAATGCCGCTAACCGCCCCATACGGCTATAGCTACTAATACTTACAGTGACGTCCTGATGAACATAAGTACCGAGCTACTGAATTAATTGCCAAAATACCAATCCAAATACTTACATCCTGGATCACCGAGTATTTAAGTATATTCAATTACAATCTTTCAAGCTTACCAAAGAATGAGTTTCTAAGCTACTCATCTATACCAATGCCTCTTTCCCAATATCCAAAAAGGTGTACCCATGGTACACCGGCTACTCAAAAGTTACAGCCATGTACTACTTAGTACACCCATCATAAATTCATTGTTTACAATCAAAAGAAGATAAAGAAGAGAGTTGAGTCTTCACCTCTCCATCATCTCGAGTACCTGCGTGTAGTAAAATGGTGCCCCAAGGGGCTCGCAAATTGCTGCGCATAAACTCCTCATATACCGATTGCTAGCAAGGGTACGCCGACTAATTAGCGACCCGCTAAACATGCTGTTCATTACTCATACATACATGCTTTACATACAATCATACATACATTGCAATACATCATTCACTTCAAGGCAACAATCCAATAGAGTTCACAATCCTTCCTTCACAAGGTTAGCCAAATTGTGCATCCGGGTTAATCGGAATGCATATTACTCTTACTCGTTACTTACTTGTTCTTACTTACAATTACTTACTTCCTTTTTACTTTACTTACTCATTCTTACTTACTTACTTATACTCAAGTCAAGTCGTCGGGACCTCCGCCTTGGGGACTACACCGTCCCACATCCGGGATTTACTTGACTCACTAATCCGGATGCTACCCACTTAAGGGATTTGGGCCGCGGACCAGTTTAAGATCAGGAATTGGAGCCAACCTCTCGTGACTCCGCATCCTCACGCGTGGCCGAAACTATATCGGACTTCTACTCATTCCAATTTTTTACCAATTTAAGTTAAGATGGTTAGATTGTTAGGAACAAGTTAGAGTCCAACACAATGAATAACGGTCACGGTACAATACAACATACATACATACATTCATCATCCGTACATTTCATGAAGTATACAAACTAAGAATTAAGAGAGTATACAACATCATACAACACTACATAATCACAAGTAAGCATATTAACTACTCCGATTCGTGCATTTATCTTTATTGGTGATCAATTAGCACACAACCACAAATCAGAGTAGCCATGATACATTCGGGGCAGAGAATTCATACCGTTCACACCGTGTTCGTAATTCCAAACGTCCTTCCGGTGTCACAAATCAAATCCTATTATATACATACATTAAATGATTAATTTACCTATCATCAACTTAACTCCTACTTACTATGTCCTTACATTTCTTACACTTATCTTTACTCACTTATTTTCCCTTTACTTAAGTTTCTATCCTCTTACTTAAGGTTTGCATGCTTACACACATATACATATATGTATGGTATACATATACATATATATATACAATTATTATTGTAGACACCAAAAATTCTCACCCCATAAAGCAAATTCCGAAATAATAAGAGGGGTCGTCGCCTTTCTTTTTTTCAAAACATATTAACGTGCGTGCTAAGACGAAACCATCATTTTATAATCTTTTTCAAAACATTTCAAAAAAAAACATTCTTCGAAAATGAATTTCCAAATGACAGTCCGGTTTTAAACCCATCCCTTTTATCTGATCAAATTAGATTGCCAGCTCGGTCAACCTACTCGTGGACCAGTCCCCTCTAGAGTCCAATATGGCCCAAAACTCCTACTCGTGGACCAGTCCCCTCTAGAGCCCAATATGGCCAAAACTGGATCCGGCCTTGTAACTCTACTCGCGCCCAAGCGAGCCCCATACCAAAACATAGAAAATAACCCTAAGCCCGCTTTCTTTTCCTATAAGAAACATAGATCCCAAAACCCTACAGTACCGGTCTGGCTCATTCTCTTCGTCGTGACTGTAGCCGCCTCGGGTTTGTTTTTTCTTCCTCTCTTCCTGACTCTTCGCTCTCGATCAGCCTCCTTCCTCCCCTCTAATCATCTTCTTCCTTCGGTTAAAAAAGCAGCTGGCCCTTCTCAATCTCGATCATCTCTGATTTCCTTTTGCCAGAACCCTCGATACCCTTGAAGCCTGATCCTCTCACCACCACGTCGATCTAATCTCCAATGGCCATCTTCAAAAAAATCCACGGTGAACAACCTAAACAACTGCTCTCCTTCACCGTTGTCCACAAAACCCACGCTCCAGACTCAAGCGTCTGGAATTTTTCTTCATCTTCTCCGATCTTTTCTTCATCCTGAATATCCGTTCTCCCCTTTCGATCTTAAAAATCGAAACAAAAATCCGGACATCTGGATTTCATCGAAGAAACCCTAGCTCCCCATCATCTACAACTGAAGCCACCACCATCCTGCTCTAATCTCTGATCCTTCGATTGGATTGTTGCCTCGAGTCCGAAAGGAGCCGCACGTACTCCCTTGCTCGTTTCTGGTCGCTGTCTTCCACCATCGACCTCGTCGTTCTCTTCATTCATGCGACCTCCAATGGTTTTCGTCCAAGGTGCCGTCGTGATTCACCCGCACCTGCCTCAAAATCGTTCGCCAACCACCAGGGATCATATCGAGTTCTTGGTGTCATGCCGCCCCAGCTTGGAGAGCTGTGCTTAGATGCGCACGGACCAGAGGAAAAGGCGTGGACATGGCGGGTTTGGCGTGATTCCGGGATCGGCAAATTGACCAAGCATTTTGGACTTGAACTTAGTATCTGTTTTCTGTTTGATCCATTCGTTTTCTGTTTAGTTTGTTCATTTTCTGGTTGATTTGTTCGTTTTCTGTTTGATCCATTCGTCTCCTGTTTGATTCGTTCATTTTCCGGTTGATTTGTTCGTTTTCCTGTTTGGTCCATTCGTTTTCTGTTGGTCCATCGTTACTGGTTGATTCGTTCATCTTCTGGTTAATTTGTTCTTCTGATTGATTTGTTCATTCTTCTGGTTGATATCCAGTCCAACCCAGGTAATTTGGTCGGACTTCACTCCGAAATTGCATCCATATCTTTATTTCCTTGCGATTCTCTGCTACATGTGGGTTTCGAGTTAAAAAAAACTACTCTAATGGTTTGTTTGATTTCATACTTCGAACTCGTCCTCCGGAGTAGGGGTCCGGTTGAATCTTTGGAGTTAGAATTGGTTTTCCTTGCTATCATGACCCTTTCTAGTGATTTGAATTGAGACGTGCATATGTGGGCAGGTTTCGTTTAGAGAGACTTCGCAGATTGACTATATAACTATGATTTAACTGTCTCTGTCATTATTAGTCCCTTGCGTATTGGAGTTTGCCTTCGAAGCTACATCGTTTCTATCCAGTAATGGCTCTTGCACTATGTGCCTAATCCTAGCCAGATTCCTGTTGAATTCATTTGTGATGGCATTTTATTCATGGGTCTGCTGTTGATTACTGCTGGTGGTTTGACTCTGGCACGATGTGCCTAATCCAAGACAGATTCCGGCTGTTTAATTTCGTTTGTGAATGGTATATTTTGTGGGTCGGATGTGGTTACTTATGGTGGTTTGACCTTGCATATAAGTTGGGCATTGAACTCGGTCTTGTGACTGCTTATGAGATTGGTTCAACATTAAGCTTGTCCCCTGGCAATTCGATACAGACAGCAACTTGACTACATATGCAGTCCTTTTCACGTGCACTTTAGTCTCGGTTTGGAAATGTCAATTTCAACACCTTATTTATCCCATTGCACATTATTGGTTTGGAAAACATTGGCTGTGGTATTGTCATATGGTGTGCTTTTGGCTTAAAAACCATCGCTTGTGGCATTATCACTTTGACCCTTTCACACGCCATTTGTCTAATTCGGTTCGCTCCCTATCTTCAACTTCATGTTTTGACTGAGGTACAAATGCAATCAACCGGCTTTGAGCTTTGACTTGTACATGTGGGCTGCTTGGAATGACCTTGGGCTTTGGACTTCGACGCTTCTTCATGGGGTTTGGAAATTTTGTCTTCTCACCTTTGCTAAAATTCAATTGCACTTGACATTTAATTGCCCCTTGTGCATTGGTATGTGTTTGGAGTTTGAGTTTGATAACTAGCATGATGTTGTCCCTTTGCGTTTATACGAACATGAATCGAGTGATAGTTGCCCAAATGTTATAATTGTTTAGATAAATCACTCATTTGGCTGGATGGTCCTTATTAACTCTTCATCTTAGAGGAAATGATATAAACCCTTCTAGGTATGATCCCACATGACTCACAACTTTACCTCTTTGATACTACACTTTGTTTGAGTCATAATCTAAGATGACAAATTAATTTGAGTAGCAACCCCGATGCTTGATTTATCTTACAATCTTAGCATTTGTTGGCAGCTTGAAACTCTTTTCTATGTTCTCGGTTGGGTGTGGGAGATGATTAGATTGCCCCCTTTCCTCCCATTGAGAGGGGCCGTATGATCCCATTGCACACACCCCAA
Source organism: Limonium bicolor (assembly GCA_023374045.1). Lineage (NCBI taxonomy): Eukaryota > Viridiplantae > Streptophyta > Magnoliopsida > Caryophyllales > Plumbaginaceae > Limonium > Limonium bicolor. The sequence goes on along the minus strand of CM041777.1, from coordinate 313,146,675 downwards.
CCCATTTACATTTCGTTGCTAATTATTCTATCTCTTTGTTTTTGTTCTATGGCATGTACATATTGCTTGAGAACAATGAACTGTTTGGATTAAGAGCTGAACCATAGCTAGGACTACCGGGCTTCCACTTCAACACGTGTATCGGTTGGTGCACTTCTTGCTGATCCTATCAGCTCAAGTGAGGCGCGTCGATGCGACCCCCCATAGCAGCTTTTATCTAAAGTTTTTATTTGTATTCGTATCAATTTGTAATTCTTTAGTTGTTTTCACTTTCGGTTGCATCTTATGATTTATTCATTATTGTGATTTCATCCATGACCTTTGTATTATTCTCTTGCTTTCAATCTTTGATTGACTATTGAAAGATAGTAAATAGGATAAAGACTAACAATTGATTAGCAACCCTTGAATAATACTGATTCGCTACCTAGATAGTTTCTGATGATTCGTTCTTGTATATACATTTCTCGTGCTACTTCCAAAATTCATTTCACACGTGTATAGCTTAAGCTCTTAAAATCCATGTCCACATGTATATAATTAATTAGACAGATTCTGAATTCTTTTCTCACATATATCTGTTTTATTCGGATAACTTTTCAAATTCATGTTCGCATGTACATTTGTTTATATGGCCTTGGAAATTCATCTCTACACATCATTTGTTCATCATTCCTTGCCTATGATTTTGTAAGTGTATAGACTGATCCTGTTTGGGCCCATGTAACTCTTGGCCCAAATATAATTTTGTTCAGGATCGGTCCATAACCAACCAAACGGGCTGGAACAGGTGGCCCTAGAAAGCCAATCAGGTTGCCCTCTTAGTGCATTTTAGAAAAGCCCTAGGTTTTGGGGTATCCTTAATGCATACGGGTCCTAGACACGGTCCATGTGAGGAATACCTGTTTCCCTTAAAATTTTCCAAATCATCCTCTAAAGTCAGAATAAAATTCACAATCAATCGATCATCCAATTCCAAATCAATTTAAAGATCCAATGAGTCAAATTCCACTTCAAATCAATCTCTCTCACACTCTCTCATCAAACACACTCCAAAATCATTTTCTTTCACACTCTCTCATCAAACACACACTCCAAAATCATTTTCTTTCACACTCTCTCTCAAACACACTTCAAATCAATCTCTCTCACACTCTCTCATCAAACACTCCAAATCATTTTCTTTCACACTCTCTCATCAAACACACTCCAAAATCATTTTCTTTCACACTCTCTCATCAAACACACTTCAAATCAATCTCTCTCACACTCTCTCATCAAACACACTCCAAAATCATTTTCTTTCACACTCTCTCATCAAACACACTCCAAAATCATTTTCTTTCACACTCTCTCATCAAACACACTCCAAAATCATTTTCTTTCACACTCTCTCATCAAACACACTCCAAAATCATTTTCTTTCACACTCTCTCATCAAACACTTCAATCAATCTCTCTCACACTCTCTCATCAAACACACTCCAAAATCATTTTCTTTCACACTCTCTCATCAAACACACTTCAAATCAATCTCTCTCACACTCTCTCATCAAACACACTCCAAAATCATTTTCTTTCACACTCTCTCATCAAACACACTCCAAAATCATTTTCTTTCACACTCTCATCAAACACACTTCAAATCAATCTCTCTCACACTCTCTCATCAAACACACTCCAAAATCATTTTCTTTCACACTCTCTCATCAAACACACTCCAAAATCATTTTCTTTCACACTCTCTCATCAAACACACTCCAAAATCATTTTCTTTCACACTCTCTCATCAAACACACTTCAAATCAATCTCTCTCACACTCTCACCAAACACTTCGAAATCGATCCCTTTCACACTCTCTCATCAAATTCCACCTCAAAATCACTCACTCATCAAACACACTTCAAAATCCATCCCTTTCATACTCACTCATCATACGCTCTCCAAAATCAATCCTCTCATACTCCAAAACCAGATATCCTTCATGAATTCTTCGAAATCAAAGCTCTTTGCACTCAACATTAAATACTCTTCATACACTCATTAGACACACTTCAACCTCACAAAGCATTTGAAATGCTTCCAAAAGTTCTAAGATCAAACTTCAAACTCCCTCCAAACTCCAATTGTCTCATAGATTCAAATCATCTTCCAATCTCAATTTCAAAGGTCAAACCAAGCCCAATTCTAGCCCCAAATCCAGCTCATTCATAGGGTCCAACCCGGCCCAATTTCAAAGGTCCAATCCGGCCCACATTTCAAGGCCCAAATCTGGCTCATTACCTCAATTCGATCCCGGTTTAGTTTTCAAATCCAATTCAACTTCAATTCCAATTCAAATTCAATTGCAATCCAATTCAATCAAATTCAATCCCTTTCCGATCCAGAATCAATTCGATTTCATCAATCCAATTCAATTCAAAATTCTTTTCATTCCCAATTCAATTCAACTTCATTTCAATCCCGAACAATTTTAAACATCATAAATCTCAAATTCCGGAAAACTTCAATCTCCTTGAAGTCAAGCATCTCAAATCTCTAATCGTCTCAGCAGCTCAACAGACTCGAAGGTCTCAGCGGCTCAACAACTCGACCGTCTCAACAGCTTAACAGCTCGACTGTCTCAGCAGCTCAACAGACTCGACCGTCTCAGCAGCTCAACAGACTCGACCGTCTCAACAGCTCAACAGACTCGATCGTCTCAGCAGCTCAACGAACTCGAATATCTCCATGGACTCAGCAAACTTAAACACTTCAAAAACCCTCAGCTCCTCAAAACCCGAATCTCCCGAAGTTGATAACCCTTTCAAGCCTCGAACGCCTCATAGACCCAGCGTCTCACAAACCTTGATCTCCCATACCCCCACCTGCATGAACATCCCAAATGTCTTAGAGACCCGAGCGTCTCACAGACTAACCTCTCAAGTACCTCTCAAATCTCAAAACCTTCAAAACCCCAAAAAAAAGTGAACTACGTAAGGTCTGATCTCAACAGGGAGTTGAGTACGTAGGCAGCCCATCCAGGGTGCGACCCCATTCCAAACAAAAACCCTTTTCCCCTTCTGAGGTGGCTCTCATATCTCTCCAAACATTTAAACCTTCTTCGGTTCCCACAAACTTCAGACCATCGGACTCCCAATCTTAATCATTTCCTCAACATCAGAATCTTTCCAATCCTTCGTTCTATACTCATTCGAATTCTTCAATTCTTCTTCTTGGCGCTAGCTTGGCAGAAAAGCTTACCTCGTTCTCTCTCTCTTCCCGTCCTAATCCTATCCTTGGCTTTTTAGATGAATCTCTCTAATAAGGTTTTGAAAGAAGGCAATCCCGACATTGGAGACCGAGGTTTTCTCGGGCACCAATCCGAAGTCGTGGTCGTTGCCACTTCTAAGGGGTGTAACCCAGTGCGAACCCACACAGAATCTCTAGTATGATCAGATAAGTCCTATCCATAGGCAACAAATCATCAGAGTCAATTAACGGTTCCTAGAACCCTTCTCCTTCCTTCCTAGTTATCATAGGTCAAACTAGGTGGCGACTCTAGTCAACTCCGCCTGATAGAGGCATAAGTCCGCGTGGAGCCCATCGAGAGCGGGTGTAGTGCACACTTGCACTCCCCTTTATGCTTTCTGGGAAAGACGGACGATTTAGTAGGTATTTGAGGGATGCCAATTATAACGGGTTTTCACCCTCCACAGAATGGCAATCATATCTAGGCTAGCTTTTCAGTCAGAACCATATTTTGATAGACCCCCCTCATACCGAAAAATCACCCTCCACAATTATTTAAATTAAAATAAATTTTTTTTTTTTTTTTTTTTGTCAGGACCGGACTTGCGACCGACCTTGGGCAAGTCCGGTCCATTCCAGTAGGTTTCTTCGGGAAAATTTTTGGTCCGACCGGACTTGCATGTCCGGTCGCAAGTCCGGTCGATTCCAGTAACATTCTGCCGGGAAATTTTCTGCTCGACCGGACTTGCATGTCCGGTCGCAAGTCCGGTCGATTCCAGTAGCATACCGAGGGGAAATTTTTCTACTCGACCGGACTTGCATGTCCGGTCGCAAGTCCGGTCGATTCCAGTAGCTTTCTGACGGGAAAATTTTCTGCTCGACCGGACTTGCATGTCCGGTCGCAAGTCCGGTCGATTCCAGTAGCTTTCCCCGTCTTTGTAAATCTGGGCACGACCGGACTTGCAAGTCCGGTCGCAAGTCGGTCCGCCCAGTATTTGCATTTTAATTTCTGTTTTCAATCCTCTCTTTACCCATTACTTCCCCATTGTTCCTACACTCATCCCACATGTTATAACACTAATTAAACCTCCTAATACACCTTAGTTCATTAATTAATTCCTTACCCACATTTTATACTCATTCACTCATCTAATTTTCCAAGTTTCACTCAACACTCAACTAGTTTCTTCTCTAGTTACCTTATGCTACAGATTTTAACACTTACACTTCTCCTCTACATCTCCCTCTCTTAATGTCATTCTAACACTCTTACTATATCTAGAATCCATTATCTAGCTCTCTCAACTTACCCTTAACTATCCAAATCAAAATCTGTTACAACACATTAGTCACCTAGTTTTAATTCTCTAAGTGTTCTAATCCTAGGCAAATTTTGCCATAGTCTCCCTTGTATTTTATACACTCACCACATTCTAGTTCACATTTAACACTTGTTTCACCTGTTACAATAACCAAAACTATACAAGCTCCCATACAAATATCAACACCAAAACAACACTAAAATTCCCTGCACTCAACACTCAATTCCCAATCTGTTTTATAACAGTTTTTACAATGTTTCAAGGTTTCAAAATGCTTAGTTTCTCTTACCCATTATACTACTAATACATTACTATTTTATAATACCAATTTTCATTCTAGAAAATCTGTTACATACACAAATACAAGACTACACAAAGGTGAGCATTCCTTACCTTGTTTTTCCTTCTAGGTTTCTTCTCTTCTTCTTCTTCTCTCTTTCGGTTTTGCAAACTCTACAAATCTAACATAATCACCCATACATAAATACACACTCAATACTAAAACTACCCTTAGCATTATTTATGCCTTAAGTGTAGGTTTCTAGGGTTTAGAACTTCATTACCTTCCAAGGTTTCAAATGTTGTTTGGAGTGGCTCAACAAACAAAATTCCAACTCCACCAAGATGCCAAAATCGGCTAGAACAACAAGGAACAACAAGGGTTTAGTTATGAATCTCGTTTTGCTCTTAAGGCTAGAAAAACAATGGAGTTTTCGAAATATTTTTACCTTAGAAGAACAAGGAGAAGGAGAGCCTTCTAATGGTGGTGTTGAAACTTCAAATGGGATATACCCACAAAATCGAAATTGCTCCTTTTTGGATTTTGGAAAGATGGAAGTGTAGCTCTTGGAGAGAGGAACACAATGGTGGTGTTTTTACAATTTTTGGAGAATGTATGAGGGAGTTACAAAGGAGAGAAGGAGTTTTGTGGTGTTTGCTCAAATCTCCATGAATGTCGCATGGAGGAAGGAGAAGAAAAAGAGAGTGGTGGGGGCTTTCACGTGAGAGAATGAGAATGGGTAGGAGAGAGAATATGTGAAGTGTGAGAGTAATAAAGTGATTTTTAATTTTTTGTTTGTTTTGAGTAAAAAGAAGTGAGGGTGTGAGGGGATGAAAATCGGACCCACAAACCCACATGGGTTTTAAAATTCTTTTTACAAATTGGACACATAAGTTTGTGTTATTTATACTTCTACCCCCAACTTCCCGTTTTTGACAGTTTTTACTAATCTCTCGTTTTATTGATTTTATTGGTCCTACAGCTCACTAATATTTATTAATGAATATTTAGTTGACCAAAACTGTTACGAGTCTATTTGACCCGCTTAAAGACACGTTTTCCCGGTTACCTCGAAAAACGCGCTTTAAGGTTCGTTAGTGTTTTAATCCATTTTAAGGATCCGTTTTCTTCGGGATTTGTTCCCTAATAATTATTTATACTTAATTAAGCTTCTAAATTACTTATTAGCCTAATTAATCACTATTTTTAAATACGGGGTATTTCAATCTACCCCCCTTAAGAAACTTTGCCCTCAAAGTTGCTCAAGGTTAATAGTTTCATTACTACTCATTAGGCAAACCAATTGTCCTAATGTGTCTTACTACACCTATGAGGTGTTTACTTCTTCACATTGCAAGCATACACAATTCAACATACAATACATTCACATACACAATACATCAATCTCATTCATACCATTCCACAATACCATTCCACAATACACATTACACCAATACACCATACATTGCACATACACATCATTCACTACACATTACACATACATACACATCCATACCAAGTTCACTTGCACTACATGTGCCATACAAAATGCAATGCTTACCCCGAAGCAATGCAAAAGCAAAAGGGCTCTACCCCCCTTAAAAGGGGTACGACCCGTACCCGTATATTACATACTAGACTAACTAGTCTACGAATAACTGTGGATACTTAGCCTTCATGGCATCTTCCAACTCCCATGTCGCTTCTTCGACATCATGGTTAGACCATAGGACCTTCACCATTCGTATCGACTTATGGCGAGTGTCTCTGGTCTTCCTATCCAAGATTCTCACTGGGGTTTCACATATCTCATGTTCGGCTCAATGGAAAGTCTCTCGGGCTCTAAGACATGAGAAGGATCAGCCATATACTTCTTGAGTTGTGACACATGAAATACATCATGGACACGTCCCAAGTCCTCAGGTAATGCCAACCTGTAGGCTACTGAACCAACTCTTTCGGTGATAGTGTACGGCCCTACAAACTTCGGGCTTAGCTTGCCCTTCTGACCAAAACGGAAGACACCCTTCATAGGTGAAACGCGCAAGAACACTTGGTCGCCCACGGCGAACTCAAGGTCGCGTCGTCTCACATCCGCATAGGATTTCTGTCTATCTTGGGCTGCCTTCATGTTGCTCTAATTGTTGCACTTCGGCTTGCACTTGCTCAAGGTATTCCGGTCCTATTATGACCGCTTCGCTTGACTCATCCCAACACAAGGGTGTACGGCAAGGTCTACCGTATAGAGCTTGGAAAGGCGACATCTTAATCGAGGCGTGATAACTATTATTATACGAGAACTCGATAAGATGAAGCTTATCTAACCAACTCCCCTGAAAGTCCAAGGCACATGCCCGAAGCATGTCCTCCAGTGTCTGGATGGTCCTTTCTGTCTGACCGTCGGTCTGAGGATGGAAGGCGGTACTCAACAATTCTGTACCCACGCTTCCCTTGTAGCTCTCCAGTATCTCGAAAGAAATCTGGTGTCGCGGTCAGATACTATGGTCTTAGGGACTCCGTGGTGTCTGATAATCTCCTTATCAAAAAGCTCAGCTAGCTTTACTACCTTCCAGGTGTCCTTCATCGGTATGAATCTGGCAACCTTGGTAAGGCGATCTACTACGACCCAGATCATGTTGAGTCCTCCCCTAGCAGGTGGGAGTCCTACAACAAAATCCATGGAGATATCATGAAATTTCCACTCCGGAATTGGCATGATTGTACCATTCCGCCCGGTCTACGATGTTCAAATTTCACCTTCTGACATGTTAAGCATCTTAGCACAAATTCTGTCACATCTGACTTCATTCCAGACCACCAGAAGTACCTCTTCATGTCTTTGTACATCTTGGAGGCTCCCGGATGGACTGATAATGTAGAACTATGTGACTCTCGCAGGATGCGATCCCTTAGCTCTGCATTGCTTCGGGGGACGCATAGCCTGCCATTCAACCGAATCAAACCATCTTCGTGTAGTTTGAAGTCATACTTTTTCTTCTCAAATGTACCATTTTCGATCTTTTGTCTGATTTCGGTTAGGTAAGGGTCGCTCAACTGAGCATCTCGCACCTCGTCAACCAAGCTAGAAGAAGCGAGTAGCGAATGGAGCGAGTGTGCTCGACGGCTCAGGGCGTCGGCTACCACATTAGCCTTCCCTTCCTTATACTGCAGATTGATGTCGTAGTCTGAGAGAAACTCCATCCATCTTCTCTGTCTCAAGTTGAGTTCTTTCTGAGTGAATACATACTGTAAGCTCTTATGATCGGAGTAGATGGTGATGCTTACCCCATAGAGATAGTGTCGCCATATCTTCAAGGCGAAGACAATGGCTCCTAACTCTAAGTCGTGAGTCGGGTAATTCTCCTCATGTTTCTTCAGCTGGCGGGAGGCATAAGCAACAACCTTGCCATGCTGCATGAGTACGCATCCCATTCCTTTGCCTGATGCATCACAGTATACCTCAAATCCCTCTGTGCCCTCTGGAAGAGTAAGGATGGGCGCTGAGGTCAATGAGTCCTTAAGGCTCTGGAATGATACTTCGCACTCGTCTGTCCATACAAACGGTGCATCCTTTTTCATCAATGTAGTCATGGGCTTAGCGACTTTTGAGAAGTCCTTTACGAATCTCCGGTAGTAACCGGCTAGACCAAGAAAGCTCCGAATGTCGGTAACAGTCTTAGGTCTAGGCCATGATCGTACAGCTTCTATCTTAGAAGGGTCAACTGAGATACCTGCGCTCGAGATGACATGTCCGAGGAATGATACCTGATCAAGCCAAAACTCGCATTTGGAGAACTTCGCATACAGCTGGTTCTCGCGCAGTGTCTCAAGCACTTTCCTCAAGTGAATTTCATGTTCCTCTGGTGACTTAGAATATCAAGGATGTCGTCGATGAAGACCACAACCGAAGTGTCCAACTGCTCACTGAATAAACGGTTCATGAGGTCCATGAATTTTGCCGGTGCGTTTGACAAACCGAATGGCATCACTGTGAATTCGTAGTGGCCATATCTGGTACGGAATGCCGTTTTCTCGATGTCTTGCTCTTTGATTGCAATCTGATGATACCCAGAACGGAGGTCAATCTTGGAAAAGACCGATGCTCCTTTCAACTGGTCAAATAGGTCGTCGATGCGTGGCAATGGGTATTTGTTTTTGACTGTGACCGCATTCAGCTCGCGGTAGTCAATACAAAGGCGGAGACTACCGTCCTTCTTCTTCACGAAGAGGACCGGTGCTCCCCAGGGTGATACGCTCGGGCGTATAAACCCTTTGTCTAGAAGATCTCTCAATTGTTCTTTCATTCAGTCATTTCAGCAGGTGCCATGCGGTACGGTGCCCTAGCAATGGGACCGGTACCTGGCAATAATCAATCTGAATTCAACTGCTCTCGGTGGTGGCATGCCGGGTAGCTCCTTAGGGAATACATCGGGATACTCAGATACAATCGGTACTTCATCACTGAACTCTGGATCTCTCTCCAGGTCTTGTACATAACAAGATACACTTCTTGGCCCTTTCTGAGCTCCCGGTACATAGCCATAGCAGATATAAGGGTGGTCGAAGGCTCTCTCGGTCTCTGGCGGTAAGATACGGTAACCCCAGAAGGACTCTTGAGCAGCAGTCGATGCTCGGCGCAGAGGATTCTACCCTTGTGCCGCTCCAACCAATTCATTCCAATGATTAGGTCGAATCCCAATCCATTGAATTCGATGAAGGAAATGGGAAACGCCTCCTTTTTAATTTCGATGGTGGCTGATTGGTAGTATTTGGTACACTTTACTCGCTCCTTCGATGGGAGAGTAACCATGAAGTTCGGTATCTCATCCGCATCTAGCTTCAACCTCTTCACGAAAGATGGTGATACGAAGGTGTGAGAGGCGCCGGAGTCGAATAACACATTGGCATCAATGCCATTTACTGGGAAGGTTCCCGTTAGAATAGTGCCGCTTCTGCCGGCTTGTGCTTCGGTGAGGATGCTCAGGTTACCTTCGGTACCGAGTCCACAACCTATTGGATTCACAATTGGATAAGTATTGATGGTGGACACAAGTGGAATTAAATCAACACTGCTCTTTATTGATAAACCAACCATCATACATGTCGTGTCTCTAATACACGTTACTAATAGATTACATGATACTAGGAATTTAATATTTTCTAAAGGTAAGGTTCAGGCGTCCTGGTTTCATGTGTGTGGCATTGATTATTGCCGGCGGTGCCGTATTCAACTTGATCTTGTTGATCCCGTGATACAGCATCCGTGAGTTTCCACCCATGATGAGGACATCTCCTGATCTCAATACCAATTTCTCTGCGAGGTCCACACGCTTCTGCTCGCTATACAGGAATATGGCGTCATCACCAATGGACCAAGACACTACGGGCACTCCTTGTTCAAGAGATTCCGCTGTCTCGTCCTTGTCTTGGTGTAACCCAAGTCGTCCTTCTTTTCATAGAAGTTGACGATACAAAGGTCCGCTTCAAGTGCGGGGATTGGTTCAGGTTCACATTGCTGTGCAAGTTCTACTGCTTGAGTGATGAGGGTCTGAAACTCTGGTGGTATTGTCGGTGGCGTCGCTCCGTCTTGTGTTCGTGTCTCCTGGTATGTCTTGGTATAAGGATTCCAGTCCTTTCCCAAGCACATCATTTCAGCTTCATCTTCGCTCCACCGGGGAATTCGGGTGTGTAAAATCCACCTTGACCCGTTCCTAGCTCGTTGCATCGTCGAATAATTGAGATTTGCGCTTCGGGTGTCAGGTATCCCCTTAATAAGATCATACCTGGGCGGATGACCTGACACTGTTTGTTGGTGTGTCGTTGTTGGTGATATCGATCTCCTCTTGATTCAAGGTTACCGGTATTGGGTAACAGATACTAAAGCTTCCTATGGTTACAAATTTCATCTACGGTGAGTACTAGTTTCAACTACTTCATTTCATGCTAATATACAATTCATTCATTTACTCATGCATTCACTCATACAATTACTCTACTACTAGGCATGCTATTTCAAGGATTAAGGGTTTAGGTGATTACCTTGGCCGGATTTCGAACCGGGCCCATCGCGGTCAATCACATGCAGAACAGGCTGCCTCTGAGGTGCGCCTCTCTGAGGGCCCCGGGATCCCTGTCCCTGAGGTGCCTGCTGGGCCGGTGCATCGCCAGATGCCACCTCCTTGCCCTCTCGCTGCTTATAGCTCTGGAAGTTTCCTTTGGGCTTCCCATTCTCCGGGCATCGATTAGCTGTGTGCCCCAGCTTCTGACAGTTGTAGCACTTGATCTCCCTCCCGTAGCAATCCTTACCAGGATGGTCCTGGTTGCACTTCCTGCACACATAGGTGCGGCCGTCGAGAAGGTTTTGGCGGCTCCGGAGCTAGAACCTGAGGTTAGAGGGTTAGCACATGTGTGCGTGGGTATACTAGAAATGATACTTATACGAATACAAATTGGAAGTAGAATTTACCCTTAGGAGGGTGTGATCTCAGCGGCTTAGCTGCCACCGGTGCAGAATAACCAAGCTGAAGGATCTCAGCTGGTTTGCCCTGCTCAGCATGGGCACTGCTCTCACTTGGGGACTTCTTCTGAGAAAAGAAGTTCCCTTTCTTCTTCTTCCAGCTTTTACCCTGGTTCTGCTCCTCGGTGCTGGTGTTTTGTTGTTAGCCTTGCGCTTCAGCGCGGTTTCCTCATCCCTTAACTGGCAAGTGATCTCAACGCGGGAGGCCGCGTGATAACACTCCTGAAGTTTCAGGTATTAGCCGGGATGATGTTTAAGAAAGAATAAGGAAAAGATTCAAGGAATTCAAGGAATTGAAATGAATTGAATTGATACTAAGGGTCAACCGATATTTACCTGAAGGGAGGTAAACCTGGTATAGCCCATACCGTACCGAAGGCGATGGCTCAGACCGCCATAGAAGCGATCGACCAACACCTGGCCGGTGTATCCAAGATCGGGGAGGAGACGAAGGATGGAGGTGAAGGTGCGGTAGTACTCATCCACAGACATCTTGTCTGTCATCTTTAAGGCGTCTAGCTCTAGCCTTTTCTTCGTTTTTACATGCTCCGGATAGTACTTGGATCGGAGGAGAGATGCGAAGGAATCCCAATCGAAGGTGGGGTCGCTTACATGCTCTGCTTCACCATTTCCACCAATCCATGGCCGCATCCTTAAGTAGTAGGCGGCTACTCTGACTCGAACTCCAGCAGGAGCTTCGAGTGTCTCAAAAGCGGTCTCCATTTCGGAGATGTACGCTTCTAGCTTAGCCGGATCACTCTCCCCTAAAGCAAGGAGGGCGGAGTTCCGCTACAGCTTTACCCAGTTAGCTTCTCTGGGTGGAGGGGGAGGGTTGGCCCGCGTTTGAGTTGGTTTGCTGAGTTTGTTGTACAGCTTGTATAACTTGTGGTAGCATCTGTGCTACCGTGGCGGCGACGATCTCAGCTATCGTCTGCGCGCCGGTTCCATCTGAGGCTTCGCCTCTAGGTCGGCCTCGGCCTCGTCCTGACATCTGAATGTTTAACAGTTTCATTAGGCTCCGCAAGAAATGACTCAAAGGTCTTGGAATTTAAACAAGGTATCGTTCCAAGAACGTCAAGGGTATCCGTTGTTAACAACGGTAGTTCCTAGTTAGGTTTCTAAGTATCCGTCTTAAGACGGTTGAAATCCTAACTCGGTAATCTCCTATGCTCGGTACTTTAGGACATCAGAGCGTAACTACGCTCTGATACCACTTTTTGTAACACCCCAACCGTTAATCCTATGCTTACCGTCTAATCGTCCTGTTAATCCTACGAGTTCGCAGCGGAATATACTACTTACTACGGCGGGGTGAAACAATGCCGCTAACCGCCCATACGGCTAGCAAGGCTACTAATACTTACAGTGACGGTCTGATGGCCAATGTACCGAGCTACTAAAACAAATACCAATACAAATACTTACTCCAAAGGATTACCGAGTATTAAGTATTCATTACAACCTTCCAAGTTTCCCAAAAGAATGAGTTCTAAACTACTCATCTATACCAATCTCCTTCCAAATATCCAAAAAGGTGTACCCCATGGTACACCGGCTATCAAAATCTACAGCCATGTACTACTAGTACCCATCTAAATTCATTGTTTACATCAAAAGAAGAAAAGAAAATAGTCTTCACTCTCATCATCTCTGTACCTGCGTGTATAAAAATGGTGCCCCAAGGGGCTCAGCAAATTGCTGCGCATAAACTCCGCATATACCGATTGCTAGCAAGGGTACGCCGACTAATTGGCGACCGCTAAACATGCTTGTTCATTACTCATACATACATGCTTTACATACAATCATACATACATTACAATACATCATTCACTTCAAGGCAACAATACAATAGAGTTCACAATACTTACCTTCACAAGGTTAGCCAAATTGTGCATCCGGGTTAATCGGAATGCATATTACTCTTTTACTCATTACTTACTTCTTCTTACTTACAATTACTTACTTCCTTTTTACTTTACTTACTCATTCTTACTTACTTACTTATACTCAAGTCAAGTCGTCGGGACCTCCGGCCTTGGGGACTACACCGTCCCACATCCGGGATTTACTTGACTCACTAATCCGGGATGCTACCCACTTAAGGGATTTGGGCCGCGGACCAGTTTAAGAGTCAGGAATTGGAGCCAACCTCTCGTGACTCCGCATCCTCACGCGTGGCCGAAACTATATCGGACTTCTACTCATTCCAATTTAATTACCATTTTAAGTTAGGATGGTTAGATTGTTAGGAACAAGTTAGAAGTCCAACACAATGAATAACGGTCACGGTACAATACAACATACATACATACATTCATATCATCCGTACATTTCATGAAGTATACAAACTAAGAATTAAAGAGAGTATACAACATCATACAACACTACAATCACAAGTAAGCATATTAACTCCGATTCGTGCATTTATCTTTATTGGTGATCAATTAGCACACAACACACAAATCAGAGTAGCCCATGATAGCATTCGGGCATGTTCATACGTTCACCGTGGTTCGTAATTCCAAACGTCCTTCCGGTGTCACAAATCAAATCCTATTATATACATACAATTAAATGATTAATTTACCTATCATCAACTTAACTCCTACTTACTATGTCCTTACATTTCTTACACTTACTTTACTCACTTATTTTCCCTTTACTTAAGTTTCTATCCTCTTACTTAAGGTTTGCATGCTTACACACATATACATATACATATGTATGGGTATACATATACATATATATACAATTATTATTTAAATTAAAATAAATTTTTTTTTTTTTTTTTTTGTCAGGACCGGACTTGCGACCGACCTTGGGCAAGTCCGGTCCATTCCAGTAGGTTTCTTCGGGAAAATTTTTGGTCCGACCGGACTTGCATGTCCGGTCGCAAGTCCGGTCGATTCCAGTAGCATTCTGCCGGGAAATTTTTCTGCTCGACCGGACTTGCATGTCCGGTCGCAAGTCCGGTCGATTCCAGTAGCATACCGAGGGGAAAATTTTCTACTCGACCGGACTTGCATGTCCGGTCGCAAGTCCGGTCGATTCCAGTAGCTTTCTGACGGGAAAATTTTCTGCTCGACCGGACTTGCATGTCCGGTCGCAAGTCCGGTCGATTCCAGTAGCTTTCCCCGTCTTTGTAAATCTGGGCACGACCGGACTTGCAAGTCCGGTCGCAAGTCCGGTCCAGCCCAGTATTTGCATTTTAATTTCTGTTTTCAATCCTCTCTTTTACCCATTACTTCCCCATTGTTCCTACACTCATTCCCACATGTTATAACACTAATTACACCTCCTAATACACCTTAGTTCATTAATTAATTCCTTACCCACTTTTATACTCATTCACTCATCTAATTTTCCCAAGTTTCACTCAACACTCAACTAGTTTCTTCTCTAGTTACCTTATGCTACAGATTTTAACACTTACACTTCTCCTCTACATCTCCCTCTCTTAATGTCATTCCTAACACTCTTACTATATCTAGAATCCATTATCTAGCTCTCTCAACTTACCCTTTAACTATCCAAATCAAAATCTGTTACAACACACATTAGTCACCTAGTTTTAATTCTCTAAGTGTTCTAATCCTAGGCAAATTTTGCCATAGTCTCCCTTGTATTTTTATACACTCACCACATTGTCTAGTTCATATTTTAACACTTGTTTCACCTGTTACAATAACCAAAACTATACAAGCTCCCATATGCAAATATCAACACCAAAACAACACTAAAATTCCCTGCACTCAACACTCAATTCCCAATCTGTTTTATAACAGTTTTTACAATGATTCAAGGGTTTCAAAATGCTTAGTTTCTCTTACCCATTATACTACTAATACATTACTATTTTATAATACCAATTTCCATTCTAGAAAATCTGTTACATACACAAATACAAGACTACACAAAGGTGAGCATTCCTTACCTTGTTTTTCTTCTAGTTTCTTCCTTCTTCTTTCTTCTCTCTTTCGGTTTTGCAAACTCTACAAATCTAACATAATCACCCATACATAAATACACACTCAATACTAAAACTACCCTTAGCATTATTTAAGCCTTAAGTGTAGGTTTCTAGGGTTTAGAACTTCATTACCTTCCAAGGTTTTAAATGTTGTTTGGAGTGGCTCGACAAACAAAATTCCAACTCCACCAAGATGCCAAAATCGGCTAGAACAACAAGGAACAACAAGGGTTTAGTTATGAATCTCGTTTTGCTCTTAAGGCTAGAAAAACAATGGAGTTTTCGAAATATTTTTACCTTAGAAGAACAAGGAGAAGGAGAGCCTTCTAATGGTGGTGTTGAAACTTCAAATGGGATATACCCACAAAATCGAAATTGCTCCTTTTTGGATTTTGGAAAGATGGAAGTGTAGCTCTTGGAGAGAGGAACACAATGGTGGTGTTTTTACAATTTTTGGAGAATGTATGAGGGAGTTACAAAGGAGAGAAGTAGAGTTTTGTGGGTGTTTGCTCAAATCTCCATTAATGTCGCATGGAGGAAGGAGAAGAAGAAAAGAGAGAGCTGGGTGGGGGCTTTCTTACGTGAGAGAGGAATGAGAGAATGGGTAGGAGAGAGAATATGTGAGAGTGTGAGAGTAATAAAGTGAGTGGGGTTGTTTAATTATTTTTGTTTGTTTGTGAGTAAAAAGAAGAATAAAGAGGGTGTGAGGGGGATGAAAATCGGACCCCTACAGAACCCACATGGGTTTTAAAATTCTTTTTACAATATTGGACACATAAGTTTGTGTTATTTTACTTCTACCCCACAACTTCCCGTTTTTTACAGTTTTCACTAATCTTTCGTTTTATTGATTTTATTGGTCCTACAGCCTCACTAATATTTATTATTGAATATTTAGTTGCCTAAAACTGTTACGAGTCTATTTGACCCGCCTAAAGACACGTTTTCCCGGTTACCTCGAAAACTCGCTTTAAGGTTCGGTAATGGTTTTTAAAGTTTTAAAGATCCGTTTTCTTCGGGATTTGTTCCCTAATAATTATTTATACTTAATTAAGCTTCTAAATTACTTATTAGCCTAATTAATCACTATTTTTAAATACGGGGTATTTCAGTTAAGGTTGTTTTCCTTTTGGATTCCGACCGCCCATTAGCTTAGCCAAAGCTTACCTACCTGACCTCCAATCGGGCTAGGGGGGAAATTATGTGTTCGGTGTGATCGGATCACTATATCCGTCACGCCTATGTGTTAAGTTACTTGTTCGACTAACAGAACGGTAGCGAGTTAAGTATCAAGCTTAACATGAGAATGAAATCATTCTCTAGGCTTACTATGTTGACTAACTATGTTGGTGTTTTCTAAAGTGAAATGTTCTCACTATGTATGTGTTGTTATTGTTATGCAATATTCTCTACTATGTAATATGCATGGTGTATGTTAAAATCAATGCCATGTTATCATGACAAATAGTTGCGTGTATCCCAGTAGTCAGCGGGCTGCACGTTAACCATGTCAGCCAAGAGTTGATGACCCCCTTTGGGGGCATATTATTTTACAGGAGAGTGATCGAAGAAGCGGAATGGCTATAGCATGGCGCAAGAAGGAATACTTTTGTTTATTTTGGATAGTGGATCCGAGTAGTATTTGTATACTCGAGGCTTTTTGTCTTGGTGGATGTAAAGTTGGTTGAGTGATTTTTGTACATTAACACTCGGTATATTGTGATTCTTTTTGGATAGTAAATTTTGAAGGTTGTAATCATGCTCGGCATTCTTGTAATCAGACCGATACATTGTACGTAACAGCCTTGTTAGCCACGTGGGTGGCTAACGGCGTGTAACACCGCCTCTTTTGGTTAATGATTAAGTTGTGTTTTCCGCTGCGATTATTGGTTAAGTGTGGAGATTATGGTTGGGGTGTTTCAGTTCGACCACAGAACCTTGACCATCTTAATAGTTTTATTCCTGGTCTCTCTAGTCTTGGAGTCTAATATGCGGATCGGGATCTCCTCGTATCTGAGTGTAGTGTCTAATTCGAGTCGCTCGGGCTCTAAGATATGCGAGGGTTGAGGCACGTACTGCTTCAGCTGAGATACGTGGAATATGTCATGCACTCTCCCAAGCTCAGCAGGCAAATCTAATTTGTAAGCTAATGGGCCCACTCGCTCTGTGATAAGGTACGAACCCACATATTTAGGGCTAAGCTTGCCCTTCTGCCCAAATTTGAAGATGTCCTTCATATGCAAAACTCTAAGGAAGACTCGGTCGCCAAATGCAAACTCGAGATCTCTCCTCTTGACATCAGCATAAGATTTATGTCTGTTGTGGGCAGCCTTCATATTCTTTCGGATCTGCAGAACATCCTCCTTCACTTGCTCAAGGTACTAGGGCCGAAGCAGATATTCTCATTGGCCTTGTCCCAGCAGAGAGGTGTCCTACACGGTCGGCCATACAACTCCTGAAATGGTGGCATCTGAATGGATGCATGGTAACTATTGTTGTAGGCAAACTCAATCAAATGTAGTCGATCTATCCACGATCTGACACCATAGTCTTAGGTACACCGTGGTGCCTAATGATCTCTCTCTGGAAGATGTCCGCTAACTTCGGGACCTTCCAAGTGTCCTTGATGGGTATGAACTTCGCCACCTTCGTCAGTCTATCAATGATGACCTAGATGGTGTTCGCACCTCCTTTAGAGGGGGAAGGCCGACTACTAAATCCATGGACAAGTCCTCAAACTTCCAGCAAGGAATGGGCATAGGCTACACCAATCCTCCTGGTCTTCTGTGCTCGAACTTGACTTTCTGAAAAGTCAAGCAACGGTTTACGAACTCTGCTACATCCTTCTTCATACCACTCCACTAGAAATGGACCTTCAGGTCCTTATACATCTTCAAAGAACTAGGGTGGATGGATAAGGAAGAGAAATTAGCTTCCTGCAAAATCTTCTCCTTCAAATCTGGGCTTGACTCTGGAATGCATAACCTGCCATTCAGCCTGATCAGCCCATCATCGTTGAGTCTAAAATCATACTTCTTCCTCTAGAAGATACCACCAACTAACTGCGGCCGTATGGTCTGTATGTACTGGTCACCATCCTGGGCACAACGTACTTCGTCAACTAAGTTGCTGCTGGCTGACATCGCAAATAAAGAATGAGCTCTCCTGCTCAAGGCATCTACTACTACATTAGCCTTGCCTTCCTTGTACTTGAGGTCAATGTCGTAGTCCTTCAAGAACTCGACCCATCGCCTCTGCCTCATGTTCAGATCCTTCTGTGTGAAGAGATACTGAAGACTCTTGTGGTCAGAGTAGATAGTCACTTTCACTCCGTACAAGTAATGACACCAAATATTTAGAGCAAAGACAACTACGCCTAGGTCTAAATCATGTGTCGGGTAGTTCTTCTTTTGTTTCTTCAACTGACGGGAGGTGTATGCTACAACCTTCCCATACCGCATCAGAACACACCCTAGCCCTGTGCCTGAGCATCACAATACACCTCGAACCCATCGGTCCCCTCAGGTATAGTCAAAATGGCTGCCGACACCAGAAGGTCCTTTAGTGTCTGAAAGGAGCGCTCGCATTCATCTGTCCATATAAACTAAGCATCCTTCTTCTCCTGATTCGTCATGGATCTAGCCACCTTCGAAAAATCGTGCACAAATCTCCGGTAGTAACCCGCCAAACCTAGAAAACTCCTAATATTTGTGACTTTCTTCGGTCTTGGCCAACTCTTGACCGCCTCAATCTTCACTGGGTCAACAGATATGCCATTAGCTGAAATGATGTGGCCTAGGAAAGATACTCTGTCTAGCCAAAACTCACACTTCGAGGTTGGCGTAGAGTTGGTTCTCCCTCATAATCTCTAGAACTTGTCTCAGATGTATCTCGTGGTCCTCCTTGGTCTTAGAGTAGACCAGGATGTCGTCGATGAACACTACCACTAAGGTATCTAGCTGCTCTCAGAACATACGGTTCATGAGGTCCATGAAAATAGTTGGGGCGTTGGACAATCCGAACGGCATCACAGTGAACTCGTAATGCCCATAGCGTGTCCGAAAAGCCATCTTCTCAATGTCCCCCTCTGCTATCCGTATTGATGGTATCCCGATCTAAGGTCTATCTTCGAGAATACCGAAGCTCCTCTCAACTGATCAAATAGGTCGTCAATGCGAGGTAAAGGATACTTGTTCATTTCAAAAACTGCATTTAACTCATGGTAGTCGATGCAGAGTCGCATGATGCCGTCTTTCTTCTTCATGAATAGTATCGGTGCTCCCCATGGACACACACTCGGTCTGATAATCCCTTGTCCAGCAAGTCCTCAAGCTGAACCTTCAATTCTCTCAACTTGGCTAGAGCCATCCGGTAGGGCTCCTTAGCTATAGGCCCCGTCTCCGGTACTAGGTCGATGGCGAACTCCACCTCTCGTACAGGCGGTAGGGATGGCAATGGGTCGTGTTTGGGTCGGGTGGACCTCCACCCGCACCCGTCACCTGACTTCACCCGCTCCACCCATACCCGACCCGTCACCCGTTATGTATCACCCGTTTCACCCGTCACCCGCGGGTGAAACGGGTGAACCCGTTTACCCGTTTGTTTTTCCTTTTCCTTATTCGCTAGTTAGGTTTCAAATTAATGTGTGGAGAGAAATTGAGGTGCAGCGCATGTATGTTCCATGATCGTCAGTTAGAGTGCAAAATTACCTTCAATGAAGAAAATGAAAAACTACACAGAGCATTTAAGTTCCCTGTTCTCCAGTTAGGGCTGCCAAATTACCAAGCGTGAAGAGAGAAAATAGAGGCGCATAGTATGTATGTTTTATGTTCGCCGGGTAGGGTTGCAAAATTACCTTCAGTGAAAAGAGAAAATAGAGGCGCAGAGCATCTATGTTCCATGTTCGCTAGTTAGGGTTGCAATTACATCCAGTGAAGAGAATTAAAAACTGGACAGAGCATGTATGTTAGAGTTGCAACATTAACGAGTGTGGAGAATGACGCGGTCATGCAAAGCATGATTATTCCTTGTTCACTAGTTACGGTTACAAAATTACCATGTGTGAAGGAGAACGAAGATTAGTTTACAATAACATTAATAATGGATATTATATATATATTTTTCTACGCAGGTGAGCGGATCGGGTGAACGGGTCGAGTGATGGGTGGAAAATGTTCCCCCTCACCCGACCCGCACCCGCACCCGTTTCACCCGTCACCCGTTTTTCACCCATTTTTTACGGGTTTTTCACCCGGTTTAGCGGGTCGGGTGACCTGGTGAAATGGGTACCCGTGGACCCATTGCCAACCCTAACAGGTGGCATGCCTAGCAATTCGTCAGGCGTCAGGAAACAGATCAGGGAAGTCAGACACTATGGGGATGTCTGACTCCATCTGCTCCTCATGTCTCATATGCTGGACATTGCAAAGGTAAGCTGGCTGTCCTTTTCTCGCCTCCTTCATCAAGGTCAAGGCTGACACTAGCTTGAATGTCGGCTCTCTGGGAACACTACGGTAGGAGACTGTCTTACCACTCGGGCTCTTGAGTTAAAGTCTGTGCTCGGCACAATGCAATCTGCCCTTGTGTCTCTGTAGCCAGTCCATACCAATAATAACGACGAAGCCTAACCCTCTGAACTCTATGAGATCTACTAGGAATGAAGATGAACTGTAGAGGTGCAGATGTTCCTTGTTCACCAACTAAACACAAGAGGAATGAAAATAGTACTCAGTATTCAACCCATCCTTAATCTGATATGTAGAGCCTGCATCCCTTGTTTTCCAGTAGACACAAGGGGAGAATGAACAGAGGCGAGTATTGTTCTGTTCGTCGGCAAAGTTTGCAAAATTACCACAAAGAGAATGGGGAGAATCAGCAGAGAAGAGAAGTTATTTTTGGTTTGTTGGTAGAAGAGAAGAGGCGCAAATTTTCTTCACCAGCTAGGGTTATCTTTTTCAGTGGAGGATGAAAGAGAGGAAGGAAGCATGAGAATGTATGTTCCTTACATTGGAATGAAAAGGATGAAGTAAAAGCAAATAATGAAATAGTGTCGTAGAGCATGTTGGTTCCTTACATTGGAATTGAAAAGAATGAAGGAAAAATAAAATAATGAAATAGAGGCAGTGGGATTTTTTTGTAGTAGTGGCCGATATTTTAGTAAGGTATATTAGTCTAGAAATGACTAACCCATTAATTTCATATGTTAAATCATGTAACATTGTGTTTAAATACTTGACTAGTTATTTGCATTGCTTAACACCTCCTTTAAATATACTTTATTTTATAGCATAATTAAAACAATTAGCTCTTATCTTTGTTTTTCATTTTATGTACCTCCATGTACATTATACATTGTGTACACTATATAATATCATGGTTACTATTTAATTTCTCTCTTTTCCTCCATAATGTTTTTCTTATGTTTAAAGTGTTTTTAAAAAAACTTTCATTGGTGTTTATTACCGCATGTAATTTAAGGATGGTCTTTCCCTTTTTTAACTTATACATACTATATATATATAAAGTATATGTTTAAGTTAAATACATCATTATCTTTGTTAAGGTTAACAAATTTTCTCCTTTAAGGTTTTTTAATAATTCCCTTTTTGACTTGTACATACGTTTATATAAATATACAGTTATGGTTAAATAAACTCTTTTTAACCTCCTTAAGATTGTTTATATTCTATTGTTCCTTTTTACATATTTATGGACATTTAACCCTTTTATTAATAATCACCTTCATTTAATTAATTTATTATTAATTAGGGTAATTAATATATTGGAATATTTCAATTCCTCCTTATGATTATTCCCACTTATTCCAATATTTTTGTAAGGTTTAATACCCCTTTTTGAATCATGTAATTATTTAAATAAATGTGATTAAAGTTCCTTACTTAAGTCATGTAAATATCTACATAACCCATCATTGGAACATATTAGCCTTAATAATTTATTTAATTAGGCTACAATCATTTAATTAAATCTTAGGGATGTTTCAGTCGTTGACCGGTAGCCAGCAACCATTGACCATTGACTGGCAGCCATTGCTAGGTTATATATTTTATTCCCCACAGCTCAAATAAATAGTTAAGAAAATCAAAGGAAATTCTTTCCATTCCCCCGTCATTCCCTTTCATGATTCCATTTTGTTTCCCCCTCTCATAAACAAACGCCCCCTTAGAATTTTTTGGGTTAAGCGGGTTGGGTTTGGGTTGAATGGTGTTATACAGGTCAGGTTAGGGTTGAACATTTGTAAGCTGATTCTTTTTTTGTTATGTTTGGGTCTATAGATTTATAAGTGGGTTGGGTAAAAGGATTAACCTCAACCCGACCCATTAACCTGAATGACCACCCCTAGATAACAGTGCATGATGTGAATTTGGAATGTTAATATATTTTCACTAAACCAAATTTATATTTCATACCAGGTAGATGATGTGACAAGATTAAAAATGTAAAAGAGTTGGTGATATATTAAAATAATTAAATCTAGGTTGTCCAAACTCTTTGAATCAAATAAAAACATATCTAAAGTCCCTCAAAAAACTTGATGACAAGTACAGTGCAAGATATTCTCTTTGTCGATTTGTCTAGCGGATTTTAATTTCTATGTTTCTATTACAAGTGACCCCGATTTCTTATCGGGTTCTATTGCTCGTCTTGTGCACTTTCGTTTTCAATTACCCTTGAGCCTTGTAATACTTTAATTGTTGTGATCACATTCAATTTAATAAAGCATATTTCACAAGATACCATCAATATTTACAAAATTTCATAGTTATCACTAAGACTTACATATATATATATATTGCTATAATATCAACCTTATACATTGTTTTGGTCCTTCATAACTATCTAGATATTGCTTCAAAGGTTTAAGGTTCAAGTTTATCTACAATATTTAAAGTTTAAGGTATATAATTAAGAGTTGAGCTTTAGGTCAAGGGGGTGGGTTTTGATGGTTAAAATTTTAAGAATATATGATTGAGAGTTCAACTTTTAGGGTTTAAACTTTAAGTCATATAGTTAAGGATTTATGATTTTGCAGATATATTTCTAACAAGAAAATTATTCATTGCATACAGTGTGATACTGTAACACTTTTGGAAACCTCAATAATATACTATGAAATATCTTTTTAATTAACAATAATTTGAAACTATAGCCTTTTCAATCTTCAAATTAAAAAGAATATTGTAGCAATCTAATAATCTCGCCTACTCCCAAACCCAAACTACGACTAACATTGAATGTGAAAATGAACAACTTAGTCCAATGTCCTCGCTTTAGGTTAGGGTCAAAGCCAATAGTTTGGCACGAAAAAACATTAATCAATGTGTGTTGTTAGTGTTGCATAATGGGTTCGGAGACACGCTCTCATTAATTGTTTATAATTGTCACTTTTTCATAATCATTGACCGAACCAACATTATTATGACCTGGATAGAGCTGGTAATAAGTCGTATGGCCCGCTCACCCGGCCCACTAAAAAACCCGATGAGCTCAAGCCTGATCAACTGTTTGGGTGAGCCTGGACCACAAACAGGCCCAAAAAAACAATCTTCAACACGTTTTCGACCCCGCGGGTAAGCCCGCCCAAATTTTATATGATATTATCTTTTAAAAAAAAATAATATTGTATATATATTAATAAATATGATAATAAAAAACTGAGTTGCCTATCGGTAAAGCCAGATAAATTGGCCGTGGCTAGGGACGGCTTATAGAGTGTGCAACTAAAGCCACGCCACAGAGCCCCCACTTATCGAGGGCCCATTTTTTAAGGGTCTTGTGAGTTTTTAGCCATAGTTAATTAGTTAAAAACTTTAAATAAAAAATCATAAGTAACAAATTATAAAAGAAAAATGTGATATTTTATTAGTGAACTATATTAATGTGTATAACATATAAAACAATAAAGTAAAAATAGTAAAACATCGGACGTAATTATTACAATCTGTAGATAAAATTAAATATTATAATTTTATACTATATTTTTATAAGATGAAATATTACCATTAGAATATGGTTTTGGTAAATAAATTTAAAATCTACTATTCAACAAATATTTTTCTTAAAAACAAGTATACAAATGAATTAGTAATTTTATTTAAAAACATGTATTACATAATTAAATATTTATTATTTTAGATATAATAATTTAAAATTGTAGTATCTTACAAAACTAACTTTTTATTTGATAATTTATTAATTCTTAAGCAATGAGTATTATTTAAATTAATATATAATTATTTTTTACAATTTCTTCCATATATGATTTAATATCTTTATATATATATATTATGACCATGTATTTGGACCGACAAAGGGGTCCCTAATTGATTGAGACGGCCTTGGGTGTTGCGCAACATGATCCGAGAATAGAAAAACTAGGCATGGACGCTAGAAATGGACCCGACAGACCCCACGCGACCCACTCACCCGAATGATCAATGATAGACCTAAAGTTCAAACATGTCAAAAGGTAATTCTCGCCCTAAATTAGTAATTAAATTTTAATAAAATCTAAATACCTAATTTGGTCAAGCAAATTTCAATACCATATTGTTTTATTTTCTGATAACCAATCCCTAAATGCTTTATAATAAAATAGTTTAAGTCGTTCAAATTTTTATCCAACAAAGTTATTACTT
The DNA here is from genome assembly GCA_023374045.1 of Limonium bicolor. Classification (NCBI taxonomy): domain Eukaryota; kingdom Viridiplantae; phylum Streptophyta; class Magnoliopsida; order Caryophyllales; family Plumbaginaceae; genus Limonium; species Limonium bicolor. Next base: position 313,121,692 of record CM041777.1, on the reverse strand, counting down.
TTCCAATAAAGTGTGTGGATGTGTTAGTATTTTCATGTAAATCTCTACAAATACTAATAATATTTTTCTCGGACAAACTCTAAGTTGTTGAGAGTAAAATCAAGACTTAGAAATACATTAAGCTACTCCATTATACAATTTACATATTTATAGATTTTTCTTCAACAACTCTATTAGTTTTTGGTGAGTAAAGACTTTAAGATTAACGTAATAAGTATATTTCTTTTTATATTTTTGTTTATTGCCCCACTCAATATTTTATTGAAACTAAATTTTCGGAATTGATGCCTAAATTTGTGTATGAATACTTTCTCGAAAAATATAATTTTAAAAATTTATATATATATTACTATACATTCAAGTATAAAGATAATTTCTTAAGAAAATATTTAAATATAAAGTGTACACATTTTATCAACTAATTCAATTTAAAAAGAAAATTTAGATAATGATTACAAAATATCATTAGGGGATTAGGTTGTGGTTGACTTTTCTTTCAAACAAAAATATGGGAGAGTTACTCTAGTAAGTTAGAGTTAACTCAAGGACCAAAGAACAATTAAAAATTAACTTAAGAATGTCGTTTTAAACAATTAATAAACAAAATTTTAGATATACACCATCTAAACAAGGGATGGTAATTTTGATGTCAATGTTTATGCGGTATTGATACTTCAGTTATCTGAAGTGGTTCTTGTAGATGAAGCTTGTTAGGTTATTAGTAGGCTCAAGGTGTCACCCGCAGTCATGGTTTGTAATGCACTGCGTGTTGGATTGGTTAAGGCACACAGGTTTCGCTCTTTGTGGGAGACTTACACCTATGTGGTTTCTGTCGGCGTTGTTCCTACTGTTGTTACGTATGGGATATTGATGGAAGCTCATCGCGCTCAGGGTGAAGTTGACAAGGCAAGAAAGCTGTTCGGCGAAATGTTAATGAGGGGGATCAGACCTAATGTTATTGTCTACCCAACTCCGATTTGGGGTTTTTGTGGGGAGTCTATGATGGTAGAAGCAGAGGATCTGTTCAAGGTAATGAAGAAGTGTAGTGTCTCTCCAAGTCTATACACTTACAACACTATGACTGACGGCTACTGTAAGGTGGCATAACTATCTCATGCTGTGGATATATACCGAGAAATGCAGGTCAATGGATTGCCTCCCAATGTTGTGATGTTTGGAATTTTAACGGATGCTCTTTGTAGGCATAGAGAACTTACTGAAGCTAGAAACCTCTTTGTCTATATGGCCAAGTTGGCTATTCGTCCCAACATATTTGTCTATAATTGCTTAATTGATGGGCATTGTGATGCTGGAAATTTACCTATAGCATTGAGCTTATGGACTGAGATGAAGAAATTGAATATAGTATCTGATATATTCACTTACTGTATTCTCATAAAGGGCCTCTATGAGAAAAGAGTGGAAGAAGCAAAACTTGTGTTTGTGAACATGAGAAAAGATGGTATTATTGCGAATGTTGTGGCATATAATTCACTTATATGTGGCTTTTGCAACTAGGAAAGTATGAAGAAAGCTGTGGAGCAATGGACTCAAATGATAGAAAGTGGAATTGAGCCAAATCTTCTTACATATTTCTCACTGATACATGGTAAAGTAAATCCGGAAGACATGGATGCTGCAATGGCTGTATGTTTAGAAATGTTGATCAAAAGGTTCCAACCTGATGTAGTTGTATATACTGACTTGATTGATGGGCATTTCAAAAACGGTGATTCAAACAAGGCTGTTCTATTTTACAAAGAAATGCTAGAGAAGGGAATAACTTCAAATGCTTTTATTATCCGTTGCTTAGTTGATGGATTGTGCAAAGATAAATGAATGGATGATACAATGAGAACCTTCTTGAAACATACAAGTCCTAAGGACGACTATTCTACATCTCTGAATCACATTGTTTATACTGCTCTTATCCAAGGTTTATGCAACAATGGGAGGATTATCGAAGCTAGCAAAATTTTCTCACATATGAGGTGGTATAGTATCAAGCCTGATGTTGTGACCTACCTTGTACTAACAAGGGGGCACTTTCAAGCTGGCCAATATCTTGACATGCTGCTGCATGCAGATATGCTGAAAATGAGTTCCTTGCCCAATGTAAGGTTTACTGTCAAATTGGGGACCTCAAATCCCTTATGCGCTGCTTCCAAGATATAACATATTTAGGGTCTGGCTAATGAATCAATTTCTGCTGAGATTAGAGCCACAATCACTGAGATGCAATATTATATGTAATTTACGAAGACAGGGATATGCTAAATCCCAGGCCATTGTGCACAAGTGGTACTTTTTTGGAACTTTTAATGGTGCTTCGGCTGGGAGGGAGGCTATTGCGGTAAGCTGAATGGTTGGGGATTCTCCTTTCTTTGTAAGTTCTAGTGCTCATAATGTTTCACCTGTTCAGACTGATATGTTTTGCCAAGTTGATATTACACAGTATGCAAACACCTTTTCATTAAGTTGTTTCTGAGAACTGATTTGTTATATAATGTATCCTCAGGATCATTGTTATATATTATTTTGTGTTGATTCTTAGCTTGTAAGGATTTTAATTTTAATGTGGGAGACTATTCTGAAGTATCAACACACGTACATCCACGTAATTTTGTTGGACATCTGTCTTTGTGATCCCGCTTCATGCTTCATGTCGATTTTAGAAGTTCAACTGATTTACATAACCATGTATCAGAGAGGAATATGTAAGAAGATTTGGCTCAATTCCACTTTTAATCATCTGAGTCCACAGCTCCACAGCATTCTCCATACATCCCTGGTTGCAAAAGCCACATATAAGTGAATTATATGTAAACTTATAGAGAAAACCATGTATCAGAGAGGAATATGTAAGAAGATTTGGCTAAATTCAACTTTTAATCATCTGAGTCCACAGCTCCACAGCTTTCTCTATACATCCCTGGTTGCAAAAGCCACATATAAGTGAATTATATGCCACAACATTCGCAACAATACCATCTTTTCTCATGTTCACAAACACAAGTTTTACTTCTTCCACTCTTTCCATCTCGCAAAGGCCCTTTATGAATATACAATAAGTGAATATATCATATACTTTATTCAATTTCTTCATCTCAGTCCACAAGCTCAATGCTATAGGTAAATTTGTATCCTCACAATGCCCATCAATTAAGTAATTGAAAACAAATATGTTGGGACGAATAGCCAACTTGGCCATATAGACAAAGAGGTTTCTAACTTCAGTAAGTTCTTCATTCCTACAAAGAGAATCCGTCAAAATTTCAAACGTCATAACATTGGGAGGCAATCCATTGACCTGCATTTTTCGGTATATATCCACAAAACGAGATAGTTTCACCACCTTACAGTAACCGTCAATCTTAGTGTTGTAAGTGTGTAGGAGAGACACCACACTTTTTCATTGCCTTGAACACATCCTCCGCTTCTACCATCATAGACTCCCCACAAAAACCCAAAATCAGAGTCGTGTAGACAATAACATTAGGTATGATCCCCCTTATTGACATTTCATCGAACAGCTTTCTTGCCTTGTCAACTTCACCATGAGTGCTATGAGCTTATATCAATATCTCATACGTAACAACAGTAGGAACACACCGACAAACCCATATAGGTGTCTCCCACAAAGAGTGAAACCCGTGTGCCTTAACCAATCCAGCTAGTAGTGCATTAAAAACCCTGACTGTGGGTGACACCTTGAGCCTACTAAGAACCCAAAAGCTACATATACAAGACCCATTTCAGATAACTGAAGTATCAAAACTCCATAAACATTGACATCAAACTTACTTCCCTTGATGCAACCGATTTCTTTGAATACAATTGAGCAAACCCGACGAGGGTTGCAAAGCTTTAGGAGATCGTGTATCAGGACTTCCATCAAACATTTTGCCTCAACATACCAATGTGCCTTAGTCAGCGTGACAATGATGGTTGTGTGAGGTTGAATGGTCTTCTGAGTATTAATCTGGCCCAAAAATGGAGTTGAAAAGTTTAAGTGCCTTGATAGGGGTCTCACTTTACAGTATGGTGCGGGTGACGTTCGCAATGTAAGAAGACATGGGTTTCTCTGGAGAAGAGGTGGTAGATGGATTAGTGTCAGATGTAGAAGGACAAGAGGAGGAGGATACATCCTTTGATGTGTTGATATTCCACTTGTAGCGGTTAAAAGGTGTGTAACTTGGCTGGAAAACTTCAAACTTTGCTTGATGATGGGATTCGCCGTGTGTACTCCCTACGCCATAAATTGGGAGTACTATGTCAGTGAGAGGTTTGAGAATATTAATATAAACATGGAATTAGAGCTTCATCCTGTCATCTCTCTATTGAGAGTAGAGGGAATGAGCGATGAAACACAAGAGGCGACGGCAGTTGCGGCCGCCTCGAGTATCCGCCAGACAAATCTAGCAGAAACAAAGTGAAAAAAAGTGTAGAACTGATACTCTTTAGTTATAAAGTACCAAATAAAAACGTAACATGTTTGTTTTGGCATGGTATTTTATTTGATTATTTTGAACTAAGTTTCTGATAAAAAAGAAGAAGCAAAGTACAAGTTTGTTGAGAATGACATCGACATATAGGTTATGGGGTTTGCTCAATTGTATTCAAAGAAATCAGTCACATCGAGGGAAGTAATTTTGATGTCAATGTTTTTGGGGTTTTGATACTTCGGTTATTAGAAATGGTTCTTGTAGATGAAGCTTGTTGGGTTCTTAGTAGGCTCAAGGTGTCACCCGTAGTCATGGTTTGTAATGCACTACTTGCTGGATTGGTTAAGGCACACAGGTTTTTCTCTTTGTGGGAGACTTACACCTATATGGTTTATGTCGGCGTCGTTCCTACTTTTGTTACGTATGGGATATTGATGGAAGCTCATCGCGCTCAGGGTGAAGTAGACAAGGCAAGAAAGTTGTTCAACGAAAAGTTAATGAGGGGGATCAGACCTAATGTTATTGTCTACACGACTCTGATTTGGGATTTTTGTGGGAAGTCTATGATGGTAGAAGCGGAGGATCTGTTCAAGGCAATGAAGAAGTGTGGTGTCTCTCCAAGTCTATACATTTACAACACTCTGATTGGCAGCTACTGTAAGGTGGAAAAACTATCTCGTGCTATGGATATATACCAAGAAATGTAGGTCAATGGATTGCCTCTCAATGTTGTGACGTTTGGAATTTTAACGGATGCTCTTTGTAGGCATGAAGAACTTACAGAACCTTGAAACCTCTTTGTCTATATGGCTATAGGATCGGGTGGCTAACTCAAACCAACTCAAGCTGTGAGTCTGTGAGTTGGTTTGACTCAATCAACCTTTGTACGTAAGAACACTAAAAACGTAGAAACACTCAATCGAACTGATTGAACTGAGCGCAGAAGACTTAAAGGAATTAAACGAATTAATACTGTGAATGATAGAAAGACTCTGTGGACCTCAGCAAGATACACAAATAAGCTATTTTATTCTCTGGTCAAAACAAAATAACTTACAAATGCCCACTAGGTAGAAGAGATCTACTTCGTGGTTTTTCACTCACTCACCCAATACACTTTCTGATCGGCTCAATGGTAAGTGTAGCAAAACTAGGATCTTCCTAGGCAGAGTCTATCTAGATGTACTAACTGATTTGGTACGAATTCTCTCTCTGGCTTACAATGATAATTCTTTCTCTCTAACCTCTGGAATGTTTCTCAAATGAAAGCATAAATAAAACTAGCTATTGCAAGACTTATTTATACTGGCTTTAAGAGCAACGACTCGAAGGAGTTAGTTCCAAAATTGTTGGAACTAACTTAGTGGGCAACGTCCTCAGGTGGTCTTAGTCTGACTTGGGCCGCGAACTTCAGATGCGATTGGGGTGGTTGCATGACCGTTGGGGCATTGAAGTGTTCATGAGTCCGTTCCTTATTTTTCGCAACAGCATGGAAGAGTCTGTGGTGTTTCTTTAGTTGTGCGGACTCCCTTGTAGTTTGGTGCATAACCCGTTCTTTGGTTTTGTCGATGACGAGTGACTCCGTCTGGTTGTTTGACTATCTCTGCAACACTTGTATGTCTCAACAGTTTCCCCCTTGTTGCTGATGATAGCAAACCTCCGTGAATCCAGATTGAGTCAATCCTGAAAAAGAACAAAAAACACAAAGAACTAGGGGAACCGACCCTGTCGAAGTTCCCCCTTAATAGCAGCATTGGAATCCAGAGACTCCATTGTGGTTCCCCCTTAATCTCTGAGGGACTCCAGGAAAATAACATAGCAGATAGTAAGTAGGCATTTTAATGGGCATAATATCGAAGGCAGTTAAATCACTAGACCACACAGTCTAGCAGTAGGAATCCGAAAACAGTCCAAAAAACAACAAAGAATTGCCCGTACACCAGACGGGATTCACCGCTTCCCCCTTTTGCTTTCATCAGAGGGAAGCCCATCAGTCACACTGAGTTAGTGAAAAATATTCATAAAAAACCAACAAACAGTGTTTAGAACTTAAAACAACCTAAGTTCTAATACCACACACACACACACCATAGCTAGGGTTCGGGGTTGGGGTTAATGCTAGGTTGAATGTCAAGGAGGTTGTCCTGCATGGCCGTCACAGCCGTCTCAATCCCACTGAGTCTGTCCATCATCCGCGAGTTGCTCTGAGTCAGCTCTGCTGCCTGTGCGAGGAGTCGCTCGACCTTCTCCAAGATTTGCAGAAGTGTCACGCTTGAGAAGTCAAAGGACCAGCCGTCGTTGGAGTTGATGGTGGAGGCAGCAACTTGGATTTGTCGATGGAGGTGAGCCGGTTCAGATAGCGAAGATTGATGGTGTCTGCCTCTTCGATGGACTTTGGCGTAGATGTTGCCAGCAGTACCTGAAAGAATTTTAATATGCGGGGCAGCCAGAACACATAACCGAGGGAGTGTTTTGGGGTATCGACAGACTGGGCCAAATGATGGAGAACTAATGGGCCAAATTGAGGGGGTGGCGGTTTATGATGCAGTACATGATAGTCAGGTCCAAACAGTTGACCATTTGATTTCCCTCCTTTCTTAGAACAATATTTTTGATGACAAGGATGTGGAGAAGTTGGTGGAGTATCGAAAGGTCGCCTCGGGGGATTGGGGAACCCACTTTTTTCTTGGAAGAGAAAAAGAGGTAGAGTTTGTCCCGGGAATTTTACGGAGGACTCCTTTTTCATAGAACTTCAGACCAGTATGAGGGACTCCAAGAATTTTAGACAGCTTCTCAAGGTCAAAGAAGACGGGAGTGGAGTTTACGAAGGACTGTGCAGTACCATTTCTAATGACAAGCTTTTGGTAGAAGTCGAGAGACTCTTGCGGATACCACTCACAGACCTCACAGAATAGATGTTTCCACCCCTGAACTTCTAACATTGTGACCAACTCCCCCAGATTAGTAGATAGAGCCCAAGAGAAGTCAAGAAACTTACCCTTGACAATGTTTCTCTCCGCAGTAGGATTAGAGAGCATATAGCGTTGTGTGAAGGGGTCTATCTTTGCGCTGCAGCGCTACGGCTTGGGCAGCTTCTGTGTTCTGGTGGAGGTGGCGCCGGTAGATGTGTTGTGGCTGTTGGTTGGCAGTTCTTGGACTGGTGAAGACTCACCAGAACCGAAGGAGGCTGGTTGGACCTTGACCGATGATCTTAGGACGCGTTTGGCTGTGGGACGGGTTGTGTTTGCGCCTTTCGTTTTCGAGGTTTTGGTTTCGGAGATGGTGGAGGAGTTAGGGTTGCCGATTTTTCATGAGATTGTTGGGGGGTGGGTGTTGGAGATTTTTTGCGTGGAGCTTGTGGTGGTTCATGGGTTTGGGCTTCGGATGTAGGGTTTGGTTGATGAGGTAGTGGGGATGGTGGTTTGGTCGGGAGTGGGGTGATGTCTTCGACATCTATTTCAAGAATGTCAGTCTTGGCGGTGGATGGGGTGTTGGTTGTTGGGAGGTGTCGTGGGTGGAATGTGGTGGTGTAGCGGAGTGTGTGGGAGATGAGGTGGCGGTGGTTTTCGTTGGCGAGTGAGTAGTGGTGGTGAGTGGGGATGGATTGAGGTTTGCCATAGACTGGAGATATGCCTGAAGGCGGAGAGGGTCTTGGAAAATTTCGGCTAGGATGTTTTGATTCCATTAAAGTTAATGCCCGCCATTGTAGAATTGTTTTAGCTCGGGGTGAGAATAGATTGTGAGTGATAGAGACTGAGTAGAGTGATAGGCGATATAAGGACGGAAAAGACTGGCGGAAGTTGCAGAGTTTTCATGTGTCAGGCAAGAAAAATCAGGGGCGCAAGATCAAGGGCGAAGATTAGGCGAAGCGGGTGTGGATAGGTGACGTGTGCGTGTAGTGATAGGTACATAGAGTTATTCAAGCAAAACACAGTTCACAGATTCATTCACAAACAAAGACAGACTCAGTGAGACATAAGGGTATACCTGCTGACGATTGCGGTAGGGGCAAGGAGATGCGACCGTCTAGGTAGATGGAGTCAATCCAATTGCTGATCGAAGTGCTTCAAATCACGCTGTGGACAGGGATTTAGTGAAAATATCTGCAAGTTGATCTTCTGTGGGCACAAAGTCAAGTTGGATAAGCTTTTTCTCCACGCAGTCTTTCAGGAAATGAAAACGGATTTCAATGTGTTTGGTTCTTGAGTGTTGGACTGGGTTTTCGGATATTTTGATTGTGATTTTGTTGTCACAAAAGATTGGGATCTGTTCTTGGGTAACATGATAATCTTGAAGTTGTTGTTTCATCCAAAGAAGTTGGGAGCAACAGGCTGCAGCAAAGACATACTCTACCTCCGCTGTAGAGAGTGCGACAGAGTTTTTCTTTTTGGAGGACCATGGAATGAGACAAAGACCCAAGAACTGTGCATTACCTGAAGTACTCTTTCGATCTTGGAGGGAACCAGCCCAATTGGAGTCACTGTAGCCAGATAAAGTAAAAGTAGGAGATTGAGGATACCTTAGATAGAGTGTACTTGTACCTTTGAGGTATCGAAAGATACGTTAAACTGCTTTGAGGTGAGACTGCTTTGGCGCTGCCTGAAAGCGGGCGCAAAGACAGACTGCATGGAGAATATCAGCGCGACTGGCAGTCAGATACAAGAGGGACCCTATCATTCCTCTATACACTGTGGCATTGACACCGACTCTGTCGTCATCAAGATGAAGTTTGGCAGATGTGCAGCTGGGTGTTAACATGCTCTTGACATTTGTAAGATTGTACTTGTCAAGGAGTTCCTTGATGTACTTTTGTTGGTGGATTTTAATCCCTTCCTTTTCCCGTTGAACTTGTAGTCCTAAGAAGAACTTTAGCTCATCTAACTCATTCATGGAAAACTCTTGCTTCATAAGGTTAGCAAAATGGTCACAGAGGGTGTTACTCGTAGAACCATAAATAATATCATCAACATAAATCTGTACTAGAAGTAAGTCATGTGATGAATGAAGAATGAATAGTGTTTTATCTACGTTACCTATAGAGAAGCCATTTTGAAAGAGATATGTAGAGAGTCTTTCGTACCAAGCTCGTAGAGCCTGTTTCAGTCCTTAAAGTGCCTTACACAGCTTGTAGACGTAGTCGGGATGGACGGAGTCTATGAACCCCGGGGGTTGCTCGACATAGACTTCTCTATCAATATAGCCATGAAGGAAGGCCGTCTTGACATCCATTTGATATAATGTGAAACCTTTGAATGCAGCAAACGCAATTAACATGCGGATTGCTTCAAGACGAGCTACAGGTGTGAAGGTTTCGTCATAATCAATCCCTTCTTCTTGATTGTAGCCTTGAACAACCAAACGAGCTTTATTCCTGAAAACTTGTCCTGCATCATCAAGTTTATTACGAAAGACCCAACGAGTACCAATGGTTTGTTGATGTGTGGGTCGAGGGACTAACTCCCAGACAGCATGTCTTTGGAGGGAATTGAGTTCCTCCTGCATGGCAGTGACCCAATCACTATCAAGAAGTGCCTCTTTGACATTTCGCGGTTCAGTGCTTGAAAGAAAGGCACCAAAGGCACATAGGTTTTGCATAGCTTGAAAGCGTGTTTGAACACCCGAATTTGGGTTGGATATTATGTTTTCTGGAGGGTGAGCTGAAATACCCCGAACTTAATTATGGTGATTAAATAATTCTAATAAGGTATTTAAGGGCCTAATAGTGCCTAAAGTATATTGGTAAGGAAAATAAAACCAAAAGAAATGAGAAAACCCTTAAAAAGCGAAAAACGCTAAAGTAAGTGTTATATGACCATAGGAGGAATAAAACCTTGAAAATGGTATTGGATGGATGTACAAGGCTTAATAATGCCTAAATAATATAAGAGAACAATTCCCGGAGAAAACAGATCCGAATAATGAGTTAAAACGCTAATAAAGTTTTAGCGCATGTTTTTCGAGAAAACCCGAAAATGTGACTTTGAGTGGTCAAATGAACCCGTAAAAATTATAGTCAACCAAATAACTATAATTAAACATTAATGGAAGCTTAATAACCATTAAAATTAAATAAACAAGAAAAATCCGGAAAACGGGCCTGGTTAGTGAACAGTACTAAAACCGGGTAAATTAACGAGTGTTTCCTGTAAAAAAACGAAAAACTCTCCAGCTGGTATATTATGTGGGGGCCGGTTTTACTATGTGAATCAGCTCTCACACACACTCTCACTTGACTAACTAATTAAATAAGTCAAAAAGCAATAAAGCTAAAATTAACTTATACCCATTTTTCCCTCTCTCTCCTCTCATTTCCCCCTTTCCCACCGTGAGCTGCCCCTCTCTTTCCTCTCTTCTGATTCTTCTTCTCCCTCCACGTTTTGGAGCTCCTCCAAGTAGCTCCCATGGTGTCTCCTCACTTTCTCCTCATGCCCTAGCTCCATTCATGCTCCAAACTAAAAAATAATCACATATTTGAACTCCCCTCACCAAGGGCTATCATTCCATCTTTTTATAATTTCAAAGGATGAACTTCATCTCCATGGGTTTTTCCCATTTGAAGAGAAAATGGTACCAACTTGAAGCTTGGAGTCTCCTCTTTCCATTGAGGTAAAAATTTCAAAGAAAAGAACTCATTTTCTTCCTTCTCTTTGATGGCCGATTTTCACCCATGTAATGCTCTATTTTCTCTCTCTTTTGAGCATCATTCCAACCTTCCAATGGTGGTGGGATCATCTTCTTGAATCAAGGGTTAAAACCCCTCTTAAAAGACTCCAAAGGTAAACCCTAGATTTGATGTTTTAAGCATTTCATTGAATTAGTATTATTCTAAGGGTTAAGATTTCAATTACACTTATTTTGTGTTCCTTGGATGATGGGAATGGAGTTTGGCAACTCCATTGCCCACTTGACCGAATTTGAGAGAGGAAGAGCAAGAGCAAGAGGAGAATTGGAAAAGAACTTGGAAAAACTTAAGGTAAGAATTCCACCTTAATGCCATTGTGATTTCCTTAGTGTACGGGATGGGTTAAATTAAATAATGAACCCAAAATAAGTAAGGCAATGTATTTGGTTGAGGTTGGAGAAAGTTTGTGAATTGATGTTTCGATTGAAGGCCTTAGGGCCAAGTAATTTTAGTATGTGTATTGGTATTGTTGTTGAGGAAGTTTTGGTAAGTTATAATTGCTTTGAGTGCTGGTAGGACCCTTGTATGGGTGTGGCTAGTTTAGGATTGATTTTGGTGAGAATAGATGGATTTGGATATATTAGATTTGTAGGCAAACTATGGCAAAATTTAGTATTAAATAAGCATTTTTAGATGACTTGGTGAATGGGAGAACCAAGATGTGTATTGGGTTGAGTAGAGATGTTTGATAACCTGGAAATGGTAGATGGAGGATGAATATGTGAGTGTGTAAAATCTGTAGCAAATGGGTGTTGTAAAGCATTGGAAAAATGAGAAATGGGTTAGTGTGCTTGACCTTGGTAACGGAGGATGGATTGGGTATAGATAATGCATTTATCTAGGAATGAATTGGAATGGTAAAATGGAGTTAGGACAAAGTGCAAGTGCAAAGAGAAGTGTAGAAATACACAAGGGTGCAAGATGCAAATGTGGGAATGAAAGTTTGTTGAAATTGAGTAAGAATTTGGGTAAAGAATTTGAGTAATGAATTGAGGAGGTTTATAGCATGACTTGGAGTGTTTTAAGGTACCTAAACATGTAGGAAACATGTGGAAATGATTAGGAAAGGATTGGGTAAGAATTGAGGAGAATTGGAGTTCAAAGTGAGTAATTAGAATGAGTACTGGGTTGGACCGACCCTAGGACCGACCTTAGTAAGGTCGGTCGGCCTGTAAATTGCAAATCTGGAGCATTCTTACTAAGACCGACCTTAGGACCGACCTTGGTAAGGTCGGTCGGGCTTAAATATTCAAAACGGGAAGTCTTCTGACTTCGACCGACCTTAGGACCGACCTTGGTAAGGTCGGTCGGGCTGAAATTCGGTAAAAACATGACCTACTGACTACGACCGACCTTGCGACTGACCTTGCAAGGGCGGTCGGGCAAAAAAAAAATTTAAAAAAAAATTAAATTAATTATATAATATATATATAATATATATATATATATATATATATATATATATATATATATATATATATATATATATATATGTATATATATGTATAAGTGAGGCATTAGTGCTAGAGTAATGAAGGTAATAAAGTTAAGCACACTTGAGTAAAACTAAGAATAATGGGACAACGGGGTTAAGTACGGGAGTATTAGTTTTACATTCTGTAGAACCTTATATTAATAGAAATGTTTGGAACGTTATCAGTGGAACAAGTGTGAACCAAGGAACGGGAGGTCACACGGTAAAGTTAAACCCTGGTGTAAGGTATGATTTTCTCATGCCCCGTATGCTAACCGAGTTACGCTGATTTGTGTGTTGTGTGCTTGTGTGCCAACCTAATCAAAATAAAAGCATGAAAAATGTTCTATTTCTTGATTGTACATCTTGATGCAAGTTGTGTCTACTAACCTCCCTTATATAATGGCTTGGCCTAACTTAGCATTGTAAGCCGACTTCTAGTTGTGTAACAATTGGTTAGTGACTCGTAGAAAGAGTCCTCTCGCAAATTAACAAAAACGTGAGAACACATAAACTATCGAATTAAGATTAACGATAACGTAAACCTATGAACTCACTAGAATGTTAGAGAGCGAACTGGATTAGTAAACTCCCAATAACGGTTAGAGAACCGAATCGATTCAATCCACCAAACAATAAATAGTGGAATTATATGAGTAACCTCTATTAGAGGATTTGATGATGGAGCAAGACATGAACCATGAGAGTAGTAAAGAATGATAAGGGATATCCAAACCCCTTAGAAAAATAGTCGACCCACAATGAGAGGAACCGACTAGTATAAACAATGTCCCGAACATGAGAGTAATCGATACGTTGGGGGAACCCTTAAATCTGAGATTACTAGACATTGGTAATTCCGTAAGCTAATAGAGGATATCAAGAGAGATACTTCTAGGCTAATCCATGAGATTGTAAAATAACTCCAAGAGAGAAGTATTGGGAATTTGAGTAGTCCGGTAGAAACGGACATTTGAGTATTTGAGGAGCTAAGCGTATAGCTCTGCTTGTATTTGTAAGCCCGGTGGCGAGTCTTGTGTATGACTCTGCCCGGAGTCTGTAAGTAATGAGTATGGAGTAATGAGTATGCACGAGTAAAATAATGAGTATCGAGTAAGGAGAAGTACGAGTAAGGTACTGAGTATTGAGTAATGAGTAAGTACGAGTAATGCAAAGAGTATTGAGTAATGAGTAAGTACTAGTAAAGTAGTGAGAATTGAGCAAAGCACGAGTAAAGTAATGAGTAAGGTAACGAGTGGAGTAATGAGTAAAGTAAGAGTAAAACAGCAAGTAAGTAAGACTATGATTGGTGTAATCCTTATGACCCCGAATGAGGAGAAAGAGAGCATCCGATTAGACCAGATGAATGAGTAACTAATATGAACGGTTGACGGACGTACTGTCTTCCCTCGTAGGTATTGAATCTTGTGTATGTATGTAAGTATTGTTGCTTGTGTATAATGTTGTAGTATTAGTATGTATGTATACATGAAAATGAACTCCATGTATTCGACCAAAGTAATCGGCGTACCCCGGTTAGCACGCGGGTTATGCGATTTTCATATGCAGCAATTTGCTGAGCCCCTAGGGGCACCGTTTCTATTACAGGTACTTTGGAGCTGACCACCATTCGAGAGTGTAGGACGGGGTTGCTGTATAAGCATGGGTAGTTGAGTAATAGGAACTGTATTTGTATTGTAATGCAAAATTGTAAGTCCAAATTGTATCGGTAGTTGATTGTAGTAGACTCGGTATAGTATTGAATTGGAGTTTGTATTTGGATTATGATTTGAGTATGGAATGGGAAGTAATGTATTGTGTAGAGTACTTGGTATATTCAAGTCATCAGACCGATAGTATGTAGTATTGTAACTGGCCTTGTTAGTCACGTGGGTGACTAACGGCATTGTACACCCACCGTTGAGTTTGTAATATCTGCGAAGGTAAGTAATTGTAAAGTAATGACGGGATTAGCGGTAGGGGTGTTACATGAGCTGATTTTTGTTGGAACTGTCGATGTGAAGCAAGAGGGGGTGTGTCTTTGTCAGAAGAGTCAAAGTTCAAGTTTTGAGGTAGAAATGTTTCGGAGTTATTGTCGGAGTCAGTGGAGTTGGATGTATTGCTTTTCTGTCCTAGGGAGTCATCAGGTGTGATGGACTGGGTGTTTTGGAGTCTGCTTATAGGGACATTGATGAAGTGTGGATCAGTGAGGAAATCGTCTGAAGCAAAGTCAAGTTGATCAGAAGATGAGCCAATGTTGTGAGACTCAACGAACCTGACATGGGGACTCTCTTCTAAACATTGAGTTCTCAGATTAATAATACGATAAGCTTTTCTTTTAGAAGAGTAGCCAAGAAATATGCCTTCATCACTCTTGGGAGAGAACTTACCCAAGTTGTCCTTACCATTATTATGTATGTAGCACTTACACCCGAAACGTCTGAGATGAACGAGATTTGGTTTGCGTTGACGGAGAAGTTCGTAGGGGGTCTTGTGAAGAAATGGGTGGATCAAGGCGCAATTTAACACATAGCATGTTGTATTAATAGCCTATGCCTAGTATGATGGGGTTAGTTGACAATCAATAAGCATGGTACGTGCCATTTCAACCAAGGTCCTATTCTTTCGTTCAACGACTCCGTTCTGCTCTGGAGTGCGTGCGGATGAGACTTGGTGATCGACTCCATTATCCCTACAAAACTCATCAAACGACTTGTTGCAAAATTCATTGCCCTGATCTGTTCTCAAGGTTTTTAATGTAAATGAGAATTTATTGACAAGCACTTTATGAAGTTTGGCAAACTCCGTAAAGGTTTCATCCTTAGCAGACAAAAAGATGACCCAAGTCCACCTAGAATAGTCATCGACTATGACCAGGGTATACCTCTTACCACTTCTACTTTGAGTACGCATGGGGCCAACAAGATCCATGTGGAGCAATTCCAACGGAGAGCTAGTAGAGAGAGTTAACTTACTTTTGAAGGATGACCGGGTGTGTTTACCTTTTATGCACGCTTCACAGACGGAGTCTGTGTCAAAGTTTGTATCGGGTAAACCAATCACCAAATCCTTACTTTTGAGTTTTTTCAACAGCCGGTGATTTGCGTGACCAAGTCTGGAGTGCCACAACAATGAATTTTTGGAATACACATTTAAACAGACTTGATCAGCTGGATTAATAGAGTTTAAGCACATTTTGTAGAGATTTCCTTCTCTGCGTCCCACAACTTTTAAGGAACATGTACGCTCATCAAAAACCTTACAATCCGAAGAAGAGAAAAGTATCAAATTAAATCTATCATAAATTTGAGAAATACTTAACAGTCTATGTTGAAGTCCAGTGACCAGATGGACTCCATCAATTTTAAATCTAGAGGGGTTACCTACAGAGCCAACTCCCACGATTTCACCCTGGTTGTTGTTTCCAAAGGTTACCTTACCTCCTTGGTAGGAGGAAAGCGAATTGAATTGATTTGGATCTCCAGTCATATGACGAGAGCATCCACTATCCAAGTACCAGCTGTCTTCATTCACCTTCACCTACAAAACAAAAGATCATTTATTAGATTGGGAACCCAGATGTACTTGGGTTCCCATTTCGAGCCAGATTTTTTTTAACTCTTCTCTAGCTTCAAGAATCAATCTGACTCGTTTGAGATTGAACGAAAAATCTTTATTCAATTTATCGCAAGCACTGTCCCTATGTCCAAGGCTCCCACGGTTGCCACAAATCTTAGTGGGAGGAAGATTAACGTATTTATGTTATCCTTTCCACCAAGAGTCAAAATTTTCTTTTGGTTGATGTCGCTTGGCTTTGTTGTTGGATTTAGACATATTTTTTGGAATATCGAACTTACCTTTTTGCCACTTGGGCTTGGATTGAGTGGATCCAACTCCAGATCGTAGATTGACAATCTCTTGAGAGAGTTGTTCTACCTTTGAGCGAAGATCATCACGATCTTGAATGACTTCCTTGATTTTGGAGTTAGCCCACTCAGGTAGTTCGGAGGAAGTGACTTGTTTGATGAATTTTAATGGCTTGAGAGAGAGAGCATGCTCTTTTTATTTCAGTTTTTGAGTGAGGTTTTTGACAGTAAAGTTTAAAGACATGTTTTTGGATTCAGAGGCATTTAGTTCATTTTGAAGAGAGCAACATTTATCGGTGAAGATAGTGAGATCATGTTTGAGGGAGTCAATCAGAGTGAGAGACTCTTTTTGCTCGCTTTAGCTGGATTGACTAAGACTTTTGCTGTCGTCGAGTTCCTTTTGAAGGGAATCAACATGACGCCGTGAGTCTTGTAAGTCCATTCTAAGTGAGCAAGAGATAGTCTTGTGTTCCTCTGCTTCATCTCTTAAAGCATACATGAGACCCTTTGAGATTTCGAGTTCCTCAGTTAACTCGGAAATTTTACTGGTGAGACTTGCTTTGAGGGAGTTAGTCTCAGAGACAATTTTAGCAATTAAAGTCATAAAACCCATAGGAGATATACGATAAAGATCTGTTTCAAGATGGGAACGAGTTACCTCATTGTCGGGGATCATGGACTCAGTCAGATCATGTGCCATGAGACGTACCAGGCCGCTGGACCCTGTGTCTTGATCGTCGGAGTCTGAATCACCCCAACCGACAGCTGCCATCAGCGACCTCCCTTGGGATTTTCCATACTGGTTTTTGAGTAAGGGGCAATCCTTTTTAAGGTGACCGGGTTTATTGCAGTTAAAACAGGTGATAGAGTTGAAGACTTGTTTGGTGGTATTTGAGAACGACCGACTCTGTCGATTTGGTTGGTTACGCATGAATTTTCGGAAGTTCTTTACGATGAAGACAAAGTCCTCCATAGTCTCAGCCTCACTTTCTTCAACAATAATATCCACCAACTCTGCCTTAGCCTGTCTGATTTGAGTATCAGCGACATAGGCTCCTTCTTGGGTATACTGATTCGAATTAACCTGCAATGCTTGGTCATTTAAAGTAGTAATCTTACTAGAAGGAGAAGAGGATGTATTACCACACTTCTTTCGAACATTCTTCTTGTATTTATCTACGGATTGTAGATACGAACCTAAGTCTTGACAGCTCCATTTGGATAAATCCTTGCATGCTTTGGTGGAGATTACCGTCTCTGCCCATTCTTCTTTGAGACTGTCAAGCAGCTTGTGCAAGACACTCTCTCTATCCAGTAAAATGTTCACTTCCTGCATAGTAGTTATTAGTAAGTAAAAACGATCAAGCACTTCTTCCAGAGACTCACCGGGTTTTTGTAGAAAATTCTCATAGTCAATTCGAAGTTCTTGAGCTTTGCATTTCTTGAGTTCAGTGACTCCTTCGTGGGTAGCTTGAAGGAGTGTCCATATCTCATTTGCGGACTTACAGTGATTGACTCTTCTTTAATCTGGAATAGACAGGAAAGTGTAGATTGCGCGGGATGCTTGTCGATTTACCTCATACCTTTTGCGATATGCAGCAGTCCATGTGGATCGATTTGGATTGACTGCGAGATCTCCTCCAGTGACTATCTCCCAAAGTTCAGAGTTGACTGACTCAATGTGTTGTTCGATTTTGTTTTTCCAATGATCGTAGTTGGTGGAGGTGAGTCTGGGGTGCTCGAAGTCTATTTTGTTGTTTTGATTGGCGAAGAGGTCTGCCATTGCTCGTTGATTGACTGTCAGCCTAAGCAAGGCTCTGATACCACATGTAGGATCGGGTGGCTAACTCAAACCAACTCAAGGTGTGAGTCTGTGAGTTGATTTGACTCAATCAACCTTTGTACGTAAGAACACTTAAAACGTAGAAACACTCAATCGAACTGATTGAACTAAGCGCGGAAGACTTAAAGGAATTAAACGAATTAATACTGTGAATGATAGAAAGACTCTGTGGACCTCAGCAAGATACACAAATAAGCTATTTTATTCTCTGGTCAAAACAAAATAACTTACAAATGCCCACTAGGTAGAAGAGATCTACTTCGTGGTTTTTCACTCACTCACCCAATACACTTTCTAATCGGCTCAATGGTAAGTGTAGCAAAACTAGGATCTTCCTAGGCAGAGTCTATCTAGATGCACTAACTGATTTGGTACGAATTCTTTCTCTGGCTTACAATGATAATTCTCTGTCTCTAACCTCTAGAATGTTTCTCAAATGAAAGCATGAATAAAACTAGCTATTACAAGGCTTATTTATACTGGCTTTAGGAGTAACGACTCGAAGGAGTTAGTTCCAAAATTGTCAGAACTAACTTAGTGGGCAACGTCCTCAGGTGGCCTTAGTCTCACTTGGGCCGTGAACTTCGGATGCGACTGGGGTGGTTGCATGACCGTTGGGGCATTGAAGTGTTCATGAATCTGTTCCTTATTTTTTGCAACAGCATGGAAGAGTCCGTGGTGTTTCTTTAGTTGTGCGGACTCCCTTATAGTTTGGTGCATAACCCGTTCTTTGTGTTTTGTCGATGACGAGTGACTCCGTCTGGTTGTTTGACTATCTCTGCAACACTTGTGTGTCTCAACAATGGCCAAGTTGGCTATTCATCCCAACATATTTGTCTACAATTGCTTAATTGTTGGGCATTGTGAGGCTGGAAGTTTACCTATAGCATTGAGCTTATTGACTGAGATGAAGAAATTGAATATAGTATCTGATATATTCACTTATTGTATACTCATAATGGGCCTCTGCGAGATGGAAGAGTGGAAGAAGCAAAACTTGTGTTTGTGAACATGAGAAAAGATGGTATAGTTGCGAATGTTATGGCATATAATTCACTCAATGTGGCTTTTGCAACCAGGGAAGTATGGAGAAAGTTGTGGAGCAGTGGACTCAGATGATTGAAACTGGAATTGAGCCAAATCTTCTTACATATTCCTCACTGATACGTGGTTATGTAAATCAGGGAGACATGGATGCTACAATGGCAGTATGTTTAGAAATGTTGATCAAATGGTTCCTACCTGATGTAGTTGTATATACTGACTTAATTGATGGGCATTTCAAAAATGGTGATTCAAGCAAGGTTGTTCTATTGTACAAAGAAATGCTGGAGAAGGGAATAACTTCAAATGTTGTTACTATCAGTTTCTTAGTTGAAGGATTGTGCAAAGATAGAAGAAAGGATGATGCAATGAGAACCTTCTTGAAACATACAAGTCCCAAGGACGACTGTTCTGCATCTATGAGTCACATAATTTATACTGCTCTTATCCAAGGTTTATGCAACAATGGGAGGATTATTAAAGCTAGTAAATTTTTCTCACATATGAGGTGCTATAGTATCAAGCCTGATGGTGTGACCTACCTTTTACTAACAAGGGGGCACGTTCAAGCTGGCCAATATCTTGACATACCGCTGCATGCAGATATGCTAAAAATGAGTGCCTTGCCCAATGCATCTCTGAACGAGGTCCTTTAAAAGGCTTACTGTCAAACTGGGGAGCTCAAATCCCTTCTGTGCTGCTTCCAAGATATAACATATTTAGGGTCTGGCTGATGTATCAATGTCTGCTGAGATTGGAGCCAGAATCACTGAGATGCAATATTAGATGTAATTTACTTTATACAAAAAATGTGTCCTTAAGAAGACAGAGATATGCTAAATCACAGGCCATTGTGCACAAGTGGTGCTTTGTTGGAACTTTTACTGGTGCTTTGGCTGGGAGGGAGGCTATTGCGGTGAGCTGAATGGTTGGGGATTCTCCTTTCTTTGTATGTTCTAGTGCTCATAATGTTTCACCAGTTCAGACTGATATGTTTTGCCAAGTTGATCTTACACAGTATGCAAACACCTTTGCATTAAGTTGTTTCTGAGAACCGATTTGTTATATAATGTAGCCTCATGATCATTGTTATAAATTATTTTGCGTAGATTTTTAGCTTGTAAAGATTTCAATTTTAATGTGGAAGGTTATTCTGTAGTATCAACACACGTACATCCACTTAATTTTGTTGGACATTTGTCTTTGTGAACCCGCTTAATGCTTCATGTCGATTTCAGAAGTTCAACTGATTTACATAACCATGTATCAGAGAGGAATATGTAAGAAGATTTGGCTCAATTCCACTTTCAATCATCTGAGTCCACAGCTCCATAGCTTTCTCCATACTTCCCTGGTTGCAAAAGCCACATATAAGTGAATTATATGTTAACTGATGAGAAAACCATGTAGCAGAGAGGAATAGGTAAGAAGATTTGGCTCAATTACTTTCAATCATTTGAGTCCACAGCTTTCTTCATACTTCCCTGGTTGTAAAAGCGACATATAAGTGAATTATATGCCCCAACATTCGCAATAATACCATATTTTCTCATGTACACAAACACAAGTTTTGCTTCTTCCACTCTTTCCATCTCGTAAAGGCCCATTATGAATATATAGTAAGTGAATATATCATATAATATATTCAATTTCTTCATCTCAGTCCATAAGCCAACTTGGCCATATAGAAGAAGAGGATTCTAGCTTCAGTAAGTTATCCATTCCTACAAAGAGAATCCGTTAAAATGCCAATCGTCACAACATTGGGAGGCAATCCATTGACCTGAATTTCTCGGTATATGTTGGAGTATGAAGGTGTTGCTGAGATAGTCAACCAGATCAAACGAGTCAATCACACTTCTCAAAACAAGACAGAGTCCGTCAACCTTGAAAGATCGAATGAGTCTCTGTCCTTACCGAAAGAGCGAGAGAGTCCATCCATGTGAATTCATCAATCAGTAACGAAATTCAAGGAGCAACGTCCACTAAACCATAACAGTCATCAACTATCATCCTTGGGCCGAAATTCATGCAAAATGTGAGCAAAATCCAAAGCCTTGACTTTCTGGTAATTCGAGGAGTCTGTCGGTCAGTTGCGAAAATTAAGGAGCAAGTACAGCAACTACATTGACTTACAACGGTCATCAACGTTCAGACTTGGACCAAAATTCTCTCAACATGGCACTAATCAGAAGACTTGGCTTCAGCTTCCGAAATATGGCTCCAGCTTCCGAAATTCAAGGAAAGAGTCATTGGTTCCTGAAATTTCGGAACTGACAGAGTCAGTCTACTACATCAGACGTGAAAGTCATAATTGAACGTTGCCAAGTCGTCCAATGGATTGGTAATTGTCCGAAAATTAAGGGCCAAGGCTTAGCAACGTTCATAAAGAAGTTAGGACCGTTTTAAGCAACTACAACGTTCAGATGGCAGAAATTTCGGAAGCAGACTCCCTCACCGGCTCCACTATATAAGAGAGTTGTCATTTCGTTTCTCATTGCAGCTTTCCAAAGAGAATCATTCAGAGCATTTGTTTAGAGAAAGCTTTGCCTATTTTAGAGAGAGAAAAAGAGAGAGAAGTACTAGATTCGTTTGTGCATATCGATAGAGTCTTTCTAGGTAGGACCTAGTTTTCACTACACTTATCATTGAGCTGATCAGAGATTGTATTGGGTGAGTGAGTGAAAACCACGAAGTAGATCTCATCTACTGAGTGGGCATTATAAGTTGTTTTGTTTTGACCAGGAAATAAAATAACTTATATTGTGTATCCTGCTGAGTTCGACAGAGTCCTCCACCTTTCGAGTGTTAATCCATTTAGCTCCGCTAAGTCTATCTTACTTCACTACCTTGAGCAACTGCTTCCGCGCACTTAGTTCGGCTAAGTGTTTCTACGTCTCAAGTGTTGTCACATACGAAGTTCGATTGAGTGCCTCTACATCACAGAGTGTTTCTTACTTTCAAAGACCGATTGAGTCAAACCAACTCTTAGACTCACACCTTGAGTTGGTTTGAGTCAGCCACCCGATCCTACATGTGGTATCAGAGCCTTGCTTAGGCTGACAGTCAATCAACGAGCTATGGCAGCTGTCGGTTGGGGTGATTCAGACTCCGACGATCCAGACATAGAGTCCAGCGGATTGGTATGTCTAATGGCACATGACACGACGGAGTCCATGATTCCTGATAATGAGGTAACTCGTTCTCATCTTGAAACAGACCTTTATCGTATTACCCCCATGGGATTTATGACTTTAATTGCTAAAATTGTTTCCGAGAACAACTCCCTCAAAGCAAGTCTCACCAGCAAGATAACCGAGCTATCTGAGGAACTCGAAATCTCAAAAAGTCTTATGTATGCTCTAAGAGATGAAGCCGAGGAACACAAAACCATCTCTTGCTCTCTCAGGTTAGATCTACAAGAATCAAGGCGTCATGTTGATTCCCTTCAAAAGGAACTTCATGATACCTTAGAATGCACTCAGTTTAAACAGGGTGACCAGAAAGAGTCTCTCACCCTGATCGACTCCCTCAAACAAGACCTCACATTTTTACTGACAAGTGCTGTTCTCTTCAAAATGATCTTAATGCCTCTGAATCCAAAAACATATCCCTAAACACCACTATCAAAAATCTCACTCAAAGACTGAAAGAAAAGGAGCACGCTCTTTCTCTCAAACCAGTCAATTTCATCAAGCAGGTCACTCCATCAGAATTGCCCGAGTGGGCCAACTCCAAGATCAAGGAAGTTAGTCAAGATCGTGATAATCTTCAAAGGAAGTTGAAAAACTCTCCCAAGAGATAGTCAATATACGATCTGGAGTTGGATCCACTCAATCGAAGCCCAAGTGGCATAAAGGTAAATTCGATATCCCTAAAAATATGTCCAAATCCAACAACAAACCCAAGCGCCAACAACAAAAAGAAAATTTTGATTCTTGGTGGAAAGGACAACAAAAATACGTCAATCTTCCTCCCACTAAGATTTGTGGTTATTGCGGGAGTCTTGGACATAGAGATAGTGCCTGTGAAAAGCTTCACAAGGATGTGTCATTTAATATCAAGCGACTCAATCTTATCCTTGAGGCACGAGAAAAGCTGAAAAAATCTGGTTCAAAAAGGGGACCCAAGTATATTTGGGTTCCCAAAAGTACCAAGTGATTTTTTTTGCAGGTGGAAGCGAGCGTGGAGATGGACTATGTGTACTTGGACAGAGGGTGCTCCACAACTGGAAATCCCGACAAATTCAGCTCGCTTTCATCCTACAAAGGAGGTAAGGTCACCTTTGGAAACAACAACCAAGGTGAAATGTGGGAGTTGGCACCATAGGTAACCCCTCCAAGTTTAAGGTAGATGGAGTCCATCTGGTCACTGGACTTCAACCTAGTCTGTTAAGCATTTTTCAAATTTGTGAAAGATTCAATTTAGTACTTCTCTCATATGTCGTTTGCAAAGTTTTTGATGAACGTACAGGATCTCTAGACCACAGGACGTAAAGAAGGAAATAGTACAAGAAGTGTCTAAATGCCATACATTCTGACGACCAAGTCTGTCTATGTGCTCGCTTTCAAGCAGCACCCAAACAGTCCCATCTCAAGGCGGTCAAGCGAATCTTTCGATACTTAAAAGGAACCAGTCAACTTCATCTATGGTACATTCGTTCCCCTATATTATTTATCTGGTTTTAGTGATTTGATTGGATAGATTCCCTCTATGATCGAAAGAGTACATCTAGCAATGCACAATTCCTTGTCATGCTTAGTCTCTTGGCCCTCTACAAAGCAAAATTTTGCTGAGATCAAATTGGTATTTTCTGTGATAACAATTGCATTTAAAATCTCTGGAAAAATCATATTCGAGAACCAACACATTGAAATATGTTTCCATTTTGAAGGACTGTGTCGAAAAAGGTAATTCAACTTGACTTTGTTCCAATAGAGGATCAGCTAGCAGATATCTTTGCCAAGCCTCTTCCTACCACCAGATTCGAGGCACTCCGTTCAGCAATTGGAATGACTCAATCAACGTAAGACGGTATCTCTCCTTCTTTGGCTGTATAATTAGTAGGTGTTGTTTGCGTACTGTTTGAGTCAATCCGTGTTCTCATATGATAGACTGTGTCTGTCTTTGTGTCCCTTGTGATTTTCTTAAAAAAAAAAGGAGGGAGAGGACAAAGGCAAGGTACTCCGCTAACTTGTTTCTCCTGAACCAAAACGGACCTCGTCCACTCGGTTATTAAGCCTTTAAGGGTGCTTTATCACCTAACTTCCTAAGGATGCGAAACCTGGGAAAGTTGGCCCAAAGCTGTTACATGGGTGGAGAGAAAAGTCTGGGGGATGGAGACAGTCCCTGTGTGCTCAAACTTGTTAAATATCTATGCATTGCAAATAGAGCTATAAAGTCTTCAAAAATACAATGCAATGCAACAGGGATCATTACAAGTTATGAGTATGTGGCAATGAAAGGTTTTGTGGAATATGACAATACTTCTTGCCCCTTGTCGTCCATGAGTATGTTTGGATACAGTCTATTTGTTTTTTAATGTACGGATTGACTTAGACTCTGTTGCAAACTTCCCTTACTGATGACAGCAAAAAGGGGGAAGTAGTGAATCCCGTCTCTCACGAACGAGTCACTCTGGTTATGTTCTGGATTGACTTGTCTCTGTGCGACTAGGTCTTAGGTGAAGTTTGGATATTCTGTTTCGTTTTTACTCTGTTGGTACTAGATCATGTTGGTTGCAGTTTTCTTAACTTAGTCATATTCCCTTTTCCAATCTCTCTTAGTAGGTTGTGGTTTGCCAAATTGTACTCATCGATTCAGGGGGAACTCTAACAAGAGTTACTCAATCTATGCTGTGATTAAGGGGGAACTTGGACAGGGTCGGTTCCCCAAAATACTTTTTTCCCTTGTCTTGTTTTGCAGATTGACTCATTCGGGATTCACAAAAAGAGTTTTGCTATCATCAGCAACAAGGGGGAAACTGTTGGAGTATGAAGGTGTTGCTGAGATAGTCAACCAGATCAAACGAGTCAATCACACTTCTCAAAACAAGACAGAGTCGTCAACCTTGAAAGATCGAATGAGTCTCTGTCCTTACCGAAAGAGCGAGAGAGTCCATCCATGTGAATTCATCAATCAGTAACGAAATTCAAGGAGCAACGTCCACTAAACCATAACAGTCATCAACTATCATCCTTGGGCCGAAATTCATGCAAAATGTGAGCAAAATCCAAAGCCTTGACTTTCTGGTAATTCGAGGAGTCTGTCGGTCAGTTGCGAAAATTAAGGAGCAAGTACAGCAACTACATTGACTTACAACGGTCATCAACGTTCAGACTTGGACCAAAATTCTCTCAACATGGCACTAATCAGAAGACTTGGCTTCAGCTTCCGAAATATGGCTCCAGCTTCCGAAATTCAAGGAAAGAGTCATTGGTTCCTGAAATTTCGGAACTGACAGAGTCAGTCTACTACATCAGACGTGAAAGTCATAATTGAACGTTGCCAAGTCGTCCAATGGATTGGTAATTGTCCGAAAATTAAGGGCCAAGGCTTAGCAACGTTCATAAAGAAGTTAGGACCGATTTTAAGCAACTACAACGTTCAGATGGCAGATAGAAATTTCGGAAGCAGACTCCCTCACCGGCTCCACTATATAAGAGAGTTGTCATTTCGTTTCTCATTGCAGCTTTCCAAAGAGAATCATTCAGAGCATTTGTTTAGAGAAAGCTTTGCCTATTTTAGAGAGAGAAAAAGAGAGAGAGAAGTACTAGATTCGTTTGTGCATATCGATAGAGTCTTTCTAGGTAGGACCTAGTTTTCACTACACTTATCATTGAGCTGATCAGAGATTGTATTGGGTGAGTGAGTGAAAACCACGAAGTAGATCTCATCTACTGAGTGGGCATTATAAGTTGTTTTGTTTTGACCAGGAAATAAAATAACTTATATTGTGTATCCTGCTGAGTTCGACAGAGTCCTCCACCTTTCGAGTGTTAATCCATTTAGCTCCGCTAAGTCTATCTTACTTCACTACCTTGAGCAACTGCTTCCGCGCACTTAGTTCGGCTAAGTGTTTCTACGTCTCAAGTGTTGTCACATACGAAGTTCGATTGAGTGCCTCTACATCACAGAGTGTTTCTTACTTTCAAAGACCGATTGAGTCAAACCAACTCTTAGACTCACACCTTGAGTTGGTTTGAGTCAGCCACCCGATCCTATAGTATATATCCGTAACATGAGATAGTTTTGCCACCTTACAGTAACCGTCAATCATAGTGTTGTAAGTGTATAGGAGAGACACCACACTTCTTCGTTGCCTTGAACAGATCCTCTGCTTCTACCATCATAGACTCCCCACAAAAACCCAAAATCAGAGTCGTGTAGACAATAACATTAGGTCTGATCCCCCTTATTGACATTTCGTCGAGCAATTTTCTTAACTTGTCAACTTCAACCTGAGCGCAATGAGCTTCCATCAATATCCCATACGTAACAGCAGTAGGAATGACACCGAAGTATCAAAACCCCATAAAAATTGACATCAAAATTACTTCCCTCGATGTGACCGATTTCTTTGAATACAATTGAGCAAACCCGACGAGGGTTGCAAAACTTTTAGAGATCTTGTATCAGGACTTCCATCAAACATTTTGCCTCAGCATACCAATGTGCCTTAGTCAGCATGACAATGATGGCTGTGTGAGGTTGAATGGTCTTCTAAGTATTAATCTGGCCCGAAAATGCAGTTGAAAAGTTTAAGCGCCTCGATAGGGGTCTCACTTTACAGTATGGTGCGGGTGAAGTTCGCAATGTAAGAAGACATGGGTTTCTCTGGAGAAGAGGTGGTAGATGGATTAGTGTCAGATGTAGAAGGATAAGAGGAGGAGGATACAGCCCTTGATGTGTTGATATTCCACTTGTAGCGGTCTAAAGGTGAAATACCCCAAACTAATAAAACATGGATTAAACATCTAATCACATTAATTAGGGCCTAAACATGCCTTAAAAGTCAATTGAGAACAACGATGGTCAACATAAAGCAAGGTGCTGCACCCTTTGACTGTTTAGGGTAAATACATACCCAAATGAACTTCTTAGGACCTAAAACTTTGTCCTAAGCATATTAACACATAACGAAACATATTGCAATCATTGGACAACACTCCAACACAATGAACAAGCATTTACATGCTTCAAGGTCAATAAGGGCAAAAATGTGCTCTAAGAAAACCTTAAATGTCTTATGACCTCTATTTGATATAAGATTGGATTCCTAAGATCAAATATCATGTAAGGAAAACAACAAAACTGTTCTCAAAGAAAACTAAGCTCAGAAACACCGTGCGACACAAAATGTGCACTAAAATACCTTAAAGCACGTTTTTGTGTATGAGCTCTAAGATAATAACTTTTTTCACTTTAAATACTAAAGTATATTCTTTATAACATTAATGTGACATGATAGACAATATTATAAAGTCTAAATCAAAGTTTGAAAATAAAATCAAAATGGGTAATTTTGGATGAATAGTACCCAAAAACAACATTTAAATTACTTAACTTAAACCATGGTCAAATGTCACCCATTGACCATACCACCCATTGCCGACCTCCATTAGCTGTCATACCCATCCATTACTTCTCTGTTTGGTCATTAGGCGCGTCGTCTGATACCACTTTCTGTAACACCCCCGGATAACCCAACGAGATCACGATAAGACGAGAAGCAGCGGATTCACAACTCTACTCGGGTGTCACAGACGCCAACCACCCATGTGGTTGACACAACAACTCTATCCATATCAAGCTACGGTCTGAATGACTGGAAACAGTCCTCAATACAACTCATAAACAATACATAGTACACAATTCCCAATTACCGAGTGTCTACAACAAAATTACCAAATTATAAACTAAGAATTACATCTCGGGTTTAGTATCAACCCATATATTACCCATACTACTACAAACTTAAAAGTCATGCCCTGATGGACTACCCCCATGGTAGCCATCCCGCCTACACTCTGTTATCGTCCGGCACAATACCTGAAAAAAAATTGGGTGTAAAGGACTCAGCAAACTACGCTGAGTATGAACGTGTGTAGCCCGTATGTTACCGGGCCACACGACTACTTGGCCGAATATTATTAAGTCAATTTACATGCTATAATAAAGCAGTAAAACACACCACATCACAACATAGTATCATACACACTTAAGGTAGTAACACATTCGCAACAACGACCAAGCACAACCAGCTGCTAGTAACACAACAGCAATCATGTACATACTAAAACGTGTGCATAGGTATGTAATACCCATGATCCTCACTATGGGATCGTACGAGCGTTGTGTGTTTTCATTTCTTTTCTTTTGTTCTCTTAAAGTGTATTTTCTTTCTCTTTCCTTGCACCAGGTCTGGGGATGTAATTTAGATCCCGTGACCATCTCATGTAGGTGCTAATCTTTCCTTGTTTCATTAAGGGTTATTTGTGAATTCTCTTATCACCACCATTTGGAGCGTCTTCCTCATAGCTAATCCTCCATTCTCGGATAGCTCTTCCTCTCTCTCTGTTGTTTCTAAATATTACTAGCCACTGCCCCGGATACCAAGGGTCCGTCTCCCTATTCCTTTTCAATGTTACAAGCCTCCGCTCCGGATACAAAGGGTCCGTCTCCCTATTCCTTTTCAATGTTACAAGCCTCCGCTCCGGATACAAAGGGTCCGTCTCCCTATGCCTTCCAATACTCTGGTCTCTACCCCGGATTCAAAGGGTCCGTCTCCCTATTCCTTTCAATATTCTGGTCTCTACCCCGGATACAAAGGGTCCGTCTCCCTATTCCTTTCAATACTCTGGTCTCTACCCCGGATACAAAGGGTCCGGTCTCCCTATTCCTTTTCATGATACTAGCCTCTGCTCCGGATACAAAGGGTCCGTCTCCCTATTCCTTTCAATACTCTGGTCTCTACCCCGGATACAAAGGGTCCGTCTCCCTGTTCCTTTTTAGATTATTGGTCTCTACCCCGGATACAAAGGGTCCGTCTCCCTACTCACTTCTAAAGAGTATTGGCTTATCATTACCTTTGATAGTTCGACACCATAGTGGGTGTCTTTAGAGGTCCTCTATAGTTAAGAGGAGTTTTCCCTTTATGTAGTTCCTTTGGTTTGTTTACGAAGTTCGTTGTGTTTCATCTCAAGGATTCATCAACGAGAAGGGACTACACTACTGTGAGCGCGCAAGCAATATGTACAATAATAACAAGCAGGTAAGCAAGGAAGATAATCAATCCATTCACATGCATTACACAAGCTCACAACAGACAAATAAGCACGGTAAAACAAACATCCGTTTTCATGCATTAGTCTTGTGGTCATAAACAAACAAGGCACACAGCACACAAGCCGTGTAACACGGCAACATACGAACCACACATGTCCATACCTGGATCAGAAGCAAGTGTCGTCTCACACACGGGTTCCTGGTTGGCGTTCGTTACGACCCTAACGTTGATTAAAAATAATGTGTCAGTTCATGATTTCATGTGCCGACATTTTTTCTAGTTTATCTCATTTACACTGGGCGTTATTCCCTAGGTGAACTTTTGGTAATTCAACTTATATTGTCCCTTAGAAATTTTCCAAGTCATAACCTTAGGCTTTATCTCACTCCTAGGAAAGTTACATAGTCCGTTCACACGTTGATTAAGTCCATCCTCTAGCTAACGTATTAAGGTTTTCTAAGCATTAACAGGTAATAAGCTTATATGAGGTGGACTTTTATTCCCTTAAAATGTATCTTCCTTATATCAAAAGGTTAGCAATGTGTTTAATCCCTTATCACCAAAATGAATTCTTTAGACTACTCCCAAAGCTCATCTATACAGAAGCCCCAAAGTTTAGAAAACTAAAACACACTTTCGGTGTTTAACCTTAACTAACCCCATATTTAGGGTATCGACCGAGGTTTAAATCTTCCCAAAATGTTTCACCAACTTGGTTAGATGCATTAGTACTGTCTTGGGTTCATTATTAAACCAATTCCACACTTTTAACAACTTCTAACATTGACCAAACAGAGACACAAGTTCTAGCAAACTGAAACATCCCATCTATGCAACTTCCACTAATCCTCTCCTTTTAATGCATTAAACTGCTTCCTACTTCCTCCCAAATTGTTTACTCTCTTAGGTAGTTATATTAGCAAGGTCATAAGTTCACTTCCAGACCTATACAACCCTCTTACACTCACTGTATTACAGTTATACAGAAGTAGCAAAATTCTAGAAAAACTGAAAACCAAAATCTGCACATTACCTCTTCCTCTTGCTTTCAGTTCATTAACCAGTTTCCAAATCTTCCCAAAGTGTTTACACCACTAGTTAATCGTATTAGGAAGGGTTTGGGCTTAAGAACAACTCAAAACAAGGCTGTTAGCATCTCTGAAAGGTCACTTTACAGAAATCAGAATCTGTAGGAAACTGAAAACAACAACTCTGTATAGTTCCTCTTTAAACTTCTCTTTAGGTTATAAATCAGTCTCTAAACCTTACCAAGGTTTTTATCCAACTATCTAGGTGTATTACGAAAGTTTTAAACTCAAATCCAACCCAAAACACCTCTGTTATAACCTCGGAAAGTCCATTTTACAGAAACTATAAACTGCAGAAAACTGTAATCTCTAGTTTTGTATCTTTCCTTTAAGCTTTCCTTTTTTGGCTATTAATCACTCTCCATTTAACCCAATGTTTTTGGCCCACTAGTCAGTCCCAGCAAGGTTTTAAGCCCAAAACAACTCGAAATGACATGAGCAACACCTCTAAACTCCCTTGCGCAGAACTGATAAACAACAGAAAAAAACTGTAACAGAAACTCTGTGTGACTCTTCTTAAATCTTTCTTCTAGGCTCATTAATCTGTCTTTTTAATCCCCCAAAGTGTTTATAGCCTCACTTAAGTGTGTTGGCTAGGTTTTAAGCTTATAAGCAAGTCAACACAGTACCTTTATACCACTTGTATGTCAGTTATACAGAAGTACTTATTATCGAATAAGAAACAGAAACAGGATCTGTTTACTTCTTTTGATCCTTGCTGTTAGATAGTTAAGTTAACTTCTAATTCCCCCAAATGGTTTAGCTACTTACTTAAGTGTTTTAATACGGTTTTAACCCCAAAATAAACCCCTTATGACTCTCTGTAACAGAGCCATACAGGAACTTAAGTTTTCAGAAAAATAAACTGTAAAACTGAAAGTACAAAACTGTTTTTCTTTTCTTCTGTTTCTCTCCTTATTCTTTTACCTGACTTCCAAATTTCTCCTTTGTTTACCTTCCTAGTTAGATATCTTAGCATATTTTTAAATTCTAATTTAACCCAACACAACCAAGACCACCTCTCAATCTCCTGTACAAAGAATTTGAAAACTGAAAACAGAAACCAAGGAAAACGTGAGCTGCTGCACTTATTTCCTATTGTTTTCTTCCTTTTCGCGAGTTTGACTTCCAACTTTCTCCCCAACCTGGTTGCCCCTTTAGCTAGGTGTGTAATCAAGCTTTTAAAACTCACAACATTGTTAATGACACTGAAATTTCATTCCACAGAACTGTAATGTTGCAGGGTTTTAAACTAACGTTTCTGCAGTAGTTTCTTTAGCTAGTTCATCTAGATTTCTTTCTGGATCTCTTAACTGATTATTCAGTTCTGAAGTAGTTCGTACCTTAATCCCCAAACAGCCCTCTGTCAACTGGTTATACTTATACAGAGAACTGAGAAATCTGAAATTGAAAAAGGGAACTGCTACATCTTCTTCTGTGTTTTTTTTTCCTATTTTCCTTCTGTCCACGCATTTGAGTTTTCAAGTTTCCAAATGGCTGACTCAGTAGTTAAGGCTCTGTCAAGATTCTATACTGAAAAACAACCCATAATAACTTGGTTAATGTTACTGCCATGTCCAAACGCTGAGCTAGATAAACTGAAACATTGAAGCTCAAACTGATGACTTAACTCCCACCTTCCCTTCCTGTTTCTTGATCTGATTTCCAGTCCTCCCCACCCAGGTAGCTTACCTATTTAGTTGAGTGTTTTATCCAGACTTAAACCCCAAAACAGATCCAAAACAACATGGTTAAAGTCACTGAACTGCATATTACTGAAACTGCAATTAATCGAAAACTGAAACCCAACTTGAGTAGCTTCTCTTTTTATCTTTCTTGTTGTTCATGAACTTGAGTTTTCAATTTTTCCTCAAATATTTATCATTGCAGTAACACATTCATTAGACGCAGTAGTTCAGTGATTTACCTATATCGGATTGCAGACAGAAGAATGAATTGAAAAGGCGTGGATTATGCATATCTTCAGTCTGTTCTCAACCTGGTGCGCAAGGTACACGCTTCCAGTGATTATCGCACAGAGACATAGACAGAAGAAGGGATTTGAGCAGAGGTGCTTGGTTTCAGTCGCATTCCCTGCTGCTGGTTCAGACTGGAGTGCGAGAATGCAGTGATTCCAGTGATCGGTTTATCACTCCAGCGATAGTTATACCAGAAAGGGATGAAGGCTGGTGCAAAACACGTATGCCCTATTGTTGTTTTAGGTTGTAAATCTACCACGAAGATGATGGACAGAAGTGCAGACACGAGGAGAATGAAAAGAGCAAGTGTCTACGCACGCTGTTTGCCAGTACACACCAGAGGAGATTAACCAGATTGTGTATGTTCCTTATCTGTTTGTTTGGATTTCAGAGAGTAGAGATAAAGAGAAGTGTAGTTCACATATGAAGAGGGATGGATGTGTGGAGCTATACCTTGTTTTTCGGTTGGGATTTGAAGACACCGCCCCCCAGAATGAACTTGAGGCAACAGAGCATATATGGGGTTTTACAGAAGAGAGTGAATACGTGCAAGTGCGGCGAGAGAATTTTTCAAACTGTGTGGAGTATGATTGACATGCAGGGAACATCACCTAAGAGTTAGTGAAAGCAAGCTTAGTGGAGTATAGTCTCTGATGGTTAGTGGTTTGGTGATTGAACGACTGAAAAGAAGTAGGGGTCAAGATGTCTTGTTAGTCCATTACTATTATATGTAACTGATGTAGTGTTCCACCAAATATCTAGGTGGTTTATTTTATCTTATGATAAGTGTTATTACTCTTGTATAAGTCGGTGCAGTTCATTACTGAATATGAGTTTAGCTCAACCGGTTAAGACGTTCACGAGGTATACGAGAGGTACAGGGTTCGAACCTCAGCGGGAGCGTCTTTGCTCCTTTTTCTTTTTTTTTGTATAAGTTATACTTGCCTATTTATATATGTAAGACCATATTATATACCGCGTTATATTTATTTATTTATTTGTTACAACGTTATGCGACGTTATCATTTTTATTACAACGTTACAATGTCATAACGTTACGTACATGTAGTTTTCGTACAAGTACGTGACTATATTAATATATAACGTCGTCACACGTTCGGACATGTATATGTACTAAATTTAATTGTTCGTACGTTATTTTATGTCCGAATTATAAACCGCGTTATGATTTTATGTGTTTAAGTGTTCAGGGGTATTTCAGTCACCTATTATTATTCCTAAAGTAACATTAAAGTAATATAAAAGCAAAACTAGCTTAATTATCTCATTTACCTTGCTTCCCAGCCGACACCAGCTTGCTCCATCCTCTCTTTTGCTTCTCCATTACCGTAGGAAGTCACCAAGTTCAGAGAAGAACACTTTGCTACCGAGGTAAGCTTATTAAGCTATTTTATGTTCATTCTCTTCACAATTCTTTCCTCTTTCCATGGAGCTAAGCATCAACCATTTCCATCCATGGTTTTAGGTTGTTTTTGATGTTAAAAGGAGGGTGAATCTCGGCTGTAACAAGGGAAGGAGGTGGAGAATTCTAATCTTCTTCTTAAGGTATAAAAATGTGCTTTAAGCACTTATACCTTGTTTCTTTTCAATTCCGGTTGTGAAGCCTTGTTTCCTAGGCTTATAATCTTCTTCTTAACATACTTATTCAGTTGGTATATCAAGAGCTTCAAGGAATAGCCAAATCGAAGCCAAAACATCATTTTTGGCATTTTAATCAAGGTAAAAATTAGCCATCTTCTAATCTGAGTTATACCAGTTTTAAAGCTTGGTTTAGTAACTCTTTTGAAGCTCTTTATCTTCTGTTAAATAGGCCGATGAACACCTTAGCTTGCCTTGGTATTCTAAGGTAAATTTTACCTTAAAAATATACATTAAAAACTTCTTATGGTTAGATCTTGCTTGGAGACTAATCATGCCTTAATTGCTGTTTGAAAACATGTAAACTAAGCTGTGGAAATTTTATCTCCAAACAGCCGTGGCCAAACAAGGCCTAAACTTGGCAAAAATAAGGTATAAATCACTTAAACCTTCACTTGGTATATTAATATGTGCTTATACATATGTGTATAAATGTGTCGTGGGTGAACAAGGTTATTAAGGTCTTATTTTGACCTTAGGTGATTAAGGAATGGTTTAGTAAATTTTATAACTAATTAATTAGCATAATTGTCAAATTTAAGACATTATGTGGAAAATTGGTAAATATGGAAAAGATGGTGGTAAGGCCGAGAGTTTAATGCATTTTTGGGCATTTATGTGTAATTTATTTTATAAGCTAATGTTTGTAATAAGGCCATGTACTTTAGGCCATTTTTATGTATTTATAAGGTTTTATTTAAGTTTAGGTGATATATATGTATTACCGCATATTATAAGGGTTTAAACCATAATTAAATTAAATTTGGGGGCTATATAAAAATAAAGCCGAAAGTTTGAGGTTAAAAGGATTTAAAATAAAGATTATAAGATTTTATAAATTTTTGGGGTTAAATGGTAATTTCTAGATAATATGGGTACCAACCGTATTATATGGAGATTAATGGTCAAGGCAATATTAAGGTGGTCAACCTTGACCATATGGTAGGTCTTGACCAAATTAAATAAGTTAGATAACTTATTTAAGGTTTTATAATAAGATAAGTATTTAATTGTAATAATTTTATAACATATGTGGTATATATGTTATTACCGAAAATAAAGGGTGTAAGATGGTATTATAAACACCCATGGGATATTAGGAATTTTTAGGAATTTATTGGGTTGATTTTGGAATTAAGATAAACTATATATGTATAATATATAGTTATTATGTCATTATGACACTTTGGAATAAAAGATGGGGTGGAAATGTAAAATACCGAAAGTATATGATTAGTAAGGGTAAATATAACCCTTAGGTGAAATTTGGTTATTTTTAGAATAATATAAGAGTATTTAATAAGATATATGTATAATATATAGTTTTAATGTTATTATAAAACTATATGTTATAAATTGGGCCAAATGGCAATTATAGAAACTTGGTGGGTTAGAAAAATAATTTAGAACAGCACATTGGGTTTGTTCAAAAATTATAATATCATATAACCATAGGTTATATTTATATTAAGGTTTAAAATGTTATAATATATGGTATATATTACATAACATTATATATGTGGTCAAAATATAAATTTGGGAAGTTAAAAGGGTTGGAAATTAAATTAGAAACAAACATGGTCTGTTCGGTATTTTACAAAAATAAAACCATAGGTTATACACTTTTATAAGTTAAAAATGTTATATTATATGATAAATATAACATGGTATAAATAATGGGGTGAATTTGTAAATAAAGGAAACTATGGAATATGAAAAAGAATAAGGTTTTGATATAGTGCCCATGCGGCAATATTATATAGTTTTGTATAAAAACTATAGGTTATAAATTAAAGGAAATAAAAATATCATATTATATGATATTAGTATGGTATAACATTACATAATGTTATGTGGTCAAAATAGAATTTAAATAAAATAAAGGGCTGTACCGAATTAAAAGAGTTGGAAAATGAATTTTAGACTATGGTCTACAATGTTATAAATGTTATAACAATTATATGGTTTAGAAGGAATTAATATAAGTAAGGATTCACATTAAATAATGTGACAAACTATAAATAAATAGGATTTATAAACTAAGGTATATATTGAATAAACCTTAGGAGTTGTAATAATACAACATAAGTTGTTACATAATATTAGGATAATAATCTTAATATAAGTTGTATAATATAATACAACTAATGGGAATAATCATCTAATAAGATGATAAAATGTAACATATAATATAAGAGTTTTATAACTCATGAAACTTACCTATAGGGTAAATATACATATGCGAGAATAATGTATATAAGGATGGATATATTATGGTTGGAAACCATATAATATAATGGTGGAGGTTATTATGTGAAAATAGTTACAAACTATAAGTTATAAGTTTTTGAATGCAAATATAGTTTACTAAAGATAATAGATTATATAATACAATGTATTATAATGGATGGTGGAAAAATAATACAATATGATAAGTCATGCATGCATACATGCAACTATAGGTTATATACCTAGATTAAATGATGGATAAGATTAAAGAAATATAATGAATTAAACTTAACAGTCGAAACAGTTCGACATACGAGTTTTAGTAACAAAGCCGACCGGTTTAGAGAAACCCGTAACAATTAACGGTAGAAATCTGGGGATGAACTGTCGGGGTTACTTGTTATTCGGAAATACCGGATGTAGTTAGTCATGGAGACTGACTTATAGTTTTATTACCGTTTAGATCATACTTCAGACGAAGGCGCTTGACGAGCTAGTGGTCTACACTGCGCATCCTAGGTCTTGGTGAACGGTATGTAAAGGGGTTTGATCCGGATTGTCCTAAGGGATTCCTTGGGCTCGGATTTGGTTGATATCACTTGTGTGTTAAGTGTTTTGGATATGTGTATGTGATTATGGGTGTTACTGCATTGATTATTTATGCACGAGCGTCCTACGGGACTAACAGTACGTTGACTATAGATCAACTTATATAAACATACATATACGTTGTTGTGATAACATGACGGTTACTTGATATAATACCATAGTATTAATATTAAGTATATGGTAACCTAAGTAAAATACTTAGGAACGAGTCACGACATTGTCGGTCTCTAGAGCATGGATCTCGAACATGAATATAACCTAGATTACTTCTAGCTATGCGTGAGACCCATTGGGCAGCTAATTAATAAATTATATTTTCCATAAGACTAAGAGCATATCTTAAACATTATGAGAGAGAGATGGTATGAGTTGAGGTGAGGAATCCCGGTAGTTTACGAACTACTTGGTTGCGCATTTGTGATCACTGAGGGGTTCCCGATCGGGTTCCACTCCAGGTTTATACCCAACGAGCCCTATTTGGATCATGGGTCAGGTGGCTACGGCCTTTATATGGACGCCTTACGAGGCAAAGTGAATAGTCAGGGGCCTCCGGACCTCTGGTGAAATGAGCACCTTTGTGTGTACGGGAGGACTACTGTCCATGGTGAGGTTATCGGGTTGTCTTAACATGACGCCCAATTGGTATTAATTAAACATGGTTTGGATGGGGCCTTAAAGGCCAAGGTAAATTAACTATGGAAACCGTTCGCTACGGCGATTGTACATTGTACATTATACTGCAATTATTTCGATATGTTCGATTATACAACTGATGTTTGTGATACGATATGAATGTTGGATTGGATGGATGGTTATGTTTATATGCATGATATACAGTATTGATTATAACTGTAAAATGGTAAAGCATGAAACCAATCTAATAATAAGATGGTTAAAATGACTAAGTGACCATTAGGGTCCAGCCCGCATACTCAGCGCTTATCGCTGATACTACACCCATTATGCAGGTTGTTGATTATTGTCGAAGCCGAAGTACGGGAACAGGGTAATTAGAGTTTACTATAATTTCCGCACCTGGAGTTATTTGTATAACGACGTCAGACCGGTAAATGTATTATGGTATAGTGATGTATATTTGGGATTGGGTAGACACTCACTTGTCGATGTTTATGAGTATGGACTTAGTATGATGTATAGGAATTATCCCGTTATCACAGCGGTTAGCAGTTTGTTTATGTTGGTTGTTGGATATAGTTTGGCTTCGTTACTCGCATGGGCGAGTAATGGCCGGTGACACCCGAGTAAGTATTATTGGTGTTACTATTTCTTCCGCTGTAAGACATTTTATTTATTGCTACGAGAGAGATTATTACGTGTTTAAGAAGAGGGGTGTTACAAAAGGTCTGTAATTTCGTGGGCAAAGCTTCAAACTTTGCTTGATGATGGGATTCACCGTGTGTACACCCTACGCCATAAAATGGGAGCACTATGTCAATGAGAGGTATGAGAATATTATTATAAACATGGAATTAGAGCTCTATCCGGTCATCTCTCTGTTGATAGTAGAGGGAAGATGAGAGATGAAACACAAGGCACGACAGTTGTGGCCGCCTCGAGTACGGCCAAACAAATCTAGCAGAAACAAAGTGAAAAAAGTGTAGAACTGATACTCTTTAGTTATAAAGTAACAAATAAAAACGTAACATGTTTGTTTTGGCATGTTTTTTATTTGATTGTTTTGAACTAAGTTTCTGACAAAAAAAAGAAGCAAAGTACAAGTTCGTTGAAATTACATCGACATATAGGTTATGGGTTAGCTCAATTGTATTCAAATAAATCAGTCGCATCAAGGGAAGTAATTTTGGTGTCAATATTTATAGGGTTTGATACTTCGGTTATCTGAAATAGTTCTTGTAGATGAAGCTTGGGTTCTTAGTAGGCTCAAGGTGTCACCCGCAGTCATGGTTTGTAATGCACTGCTTGCTGGATTGGTTAAGCACAGGTTTTGCTCTTTGTGGGACTTACACCTATATGGTTTCTGTCGGTGTCGTTCCTACTATTGTTACGTATGAGATATTGATGGAAGCTCATTGCGCTCAGGGTGAAGTTGACAAGGCAAGAAAGCTGTTCGGCGAAATGTTAATGAGGGGGGATCATACCTAATGTTATTGTCTATACGACTCTGATTGGGGTTTTTGTGGAGTCTATGATGGTAGAAGCGGAGGATCGTTCAAGGAAATGAAGAAGTGTGGTGTCTCCTAAATCTAAACACTTACAACACTATGAGTGACGGCTAATGTAAGGTGGAAAAACTATCTCATGCTGTGGATATATACCGAGAAATGTAGGTTAAGGGATCGCCTCCCAATGTTGTGACGTTTGGAATTTTAACTGATGCACTTTGTAGGCATGGAGAACTTATTGAAGCTTGAAACCTCTTTGTCTATTTGGCCAAGTTGGTTATTTGTCCCAACATATTGTCTACAATGGCTTAATTGATGGGCATTGTGAGGCTGGAAGTTTACCTATAGCATTGAGCTAATTGACTGAGATGAAGAAATTGAATATAGTATCTGATATATTCACTAACTGTATACTCATAATGGGCCTCTACGAGATGGAAGAGTGGAAGAAGCAAACTTGTGTTTGTGAACTAAAAGAAAATGGTACTGTTGCGAATGTTTTGCATATAATTCACTTATACGTGGCTTTTGCAACCAGGAAGTATGGAGAAAGCTGTGGAGCAATGGACTCAGATGATTGAAAGTGGTATTGAGCCAAATCTTCTTACATATTCCTTACTGATAGATGGTTATGTAAATCAGGGAGACATGGATGCTGCAATGGTTGTATGTTTAGAAATTTTGATCAACGGGTTCATACCTGATTTAGTTGTATATACTGACTTGATTGATGGGCATTTCAAAAATGGTGATTCAAACAAGGCTGTTCTATTGTACAAAGAAATGCTGGAGAAGGGAATAACTTCAAATGCTTTTACTACCTGTTGCTTAGTTGATGGATTGTGCAAAGATGGAAGAATGGATGATGCAATGAGAACCTTCTTGAAACATACAAGTCCCAAGGACCACTGTTCTGCATCTATGAATCACATTGTTTATACTACTCTTATCCAAGGTTTATGCAACAATGGGAGGATTATTGAAGCAAGTAAAATTTTCTCACATATGAGGTGGTATAGTATGCCTGATGTTTGACCTACCTTGTACTAACACGGGGGCACGTTCAAGCTGGCCAATATCTTGACATGCTGCTGCTGCATGCAGATATGCTGAAAATGAGTGTCTTGCCCGATGCATCTCTGTACGAGGTCATTTCAAAGGCTTACTGTCAAATTGGGGACCTCAAATCCATTTTGTGTTGCTTTCAGGATATAACATATTAAGGGTCTGGCTTATTAATCAATGTCTGCTGAGATTTGAGCCAGAATCACTGAGATGCAATATAAGATGTAATTTACTTTATACAGAAAATCTGTCTTTATGAAGACAGGGATATGATAAATCATAGGCCATAGTTCACAAGTGGTGCCTTGTTGGAACTTTTACTAGTGCTTCGGCTGGGAGGGAGGCTATTGCGATGAGCTGAATGGTTGGGGATTTTCCTTTCTTTGTATGTTCTAGTGCTCATAATGTTTCACCGGTTCAGACTGATATGTTTTGCCAAGTTGATCTTACACAGTATGCAAACACCTTTGCATTAAGTTGTTTCTGAGAACCGATTTGTTATATAATGTAGTGATAAGTGTCCAAATGAGCATGTTCTATAGGTGTATTTCATATATTATATTAGCACTTTTCTTGCTCATTTCTCCACTTCGGTTAGTTTTCATCTAGTTTATGCTTTATTATTATCTCACAAATTTATTGTTTTAACATGAGGAAAACCAAGCTGGGAGTAAAGTAGACGAAGAGACGAACGCATAGACGCAAACGGCTCAGAAAACGGAGTCCAAACGAAGAATCTAGAGCTGGTCAAAGTTCGTAGAAGAAAATAAGTCAGACCACACTTGCAACCGCCTGGACTTGGGCGGACGTGAGTGCGGACTCTCCCTTGTGTCCGCGTCTACTTGGGCGGACGTGATGCGGACAAGACACTAAGGCAACCGCCTAGCAAGAGGCGAACGGCTGGCGGACACCACACACAAGCAACCGCCTATCTAGAGGCGGACGTGAGTGCGGACATGAAATACCCCAAACCTTGGTATGTTGTGTAAATGTTTAACTATGGTATTTAAAGGCTAAAAAGTGCCTTAGAAACATGAATGAATCATTTAAACCATGGTAAACACAATAAAACACTAAGACATGGTTTGAGCAAAAACATGCTCTAAGCTATGAGTGAACTTGGTTAGGACCCAAAGAGCCTACCAGACTTGATAT
This sequence comes from Limonium bicolor, assembly GCA_023374045.1. Taxonomy (NCBI): domain Eukaryota; kingdom Viridiplantae; phylum Streptophyta; class Magnoliopsida; order Caryophyllales; family Plumbaginaceae; genus Limonium; species Limonium bicolor. Next base: position 313,080,122 of record CM041777.1, on the reverse strand, counting down.
GTTTGAAATGTTAATTATGACTTTATAAGGCTAATTAAGTCCTTAGGAAACTTTGGTAGACAATGAAACCAAACAAAACACAAATAAATACCTTAAGGTCAATAAGAGCAAAAAATGTGCTCTAAGCTTGGGATAAATGTGTATAAGACCTAATGGTCATACCTATACCTTATTTATATGTTAATGAACATATTAAATCAATTACTAAAGAAAACCAAGCTTGAAAACAAGTTAAAACGCAAAATGTGCTTTAAGGAGTCTTAAAGCACGTTTTTGAAAAATTGTCTTGTAAATGAGTTTTGAATGGCTAAATGTCCATCATTACTCTTTAATTAACATGTGTACTATATGTATCACATTTGGGTGGCCATATTAGTGGGAAATCAAAAATTCACTTCTATGTGCCTTAGTTGTGAAAGTAGCTTTTATAAGCTAGTTTGTAACATATAATGTTATAAGTAATTAAATGAGTCAATAAAGACTATATTACCCTTCTATTAAAATGGGGGCCGGTTTTTCAAGGAGTGAGTCACCACACATGTAAGTTTATTAAGTAATAAGTGATGACTAATGGTTACTATTTGCTTTAAGTTATAAATATCTTCAAAAGCAAAACCAATCTCATTCTTCCCTTCCTTCTCATTTCCCACGGTTGAAAGGTTTCTTCAACCTCTTTCTTCTTCCATTCACGGTTTGGAATAGTGCTCACCAAAGCTCCACCTTCCATGGTCAATATCTCATGACTCACTTAACCAAATCAAAAACAAACACCACCATTCTCTTCCTTGCATCAAGCTCTTCATTTCTATCTTCTCAAAACTTCAAGAGCCCCATTTCGGTGCCATGGAGTTTCACCATTGAAGGAGCTTGAGCCCATCTTTGCACATATTCTTGTTCTCCTTTGCTTCAAGGTAAGGAAACTCAAAGAAAATCAAGTTTCCTTCATGTTTGTGTTGTCCGAAAATTAACCTCACCATGGTGTCTTTACCTTGCTTGTTTAGCTTCATTTGAATCTTCCAAGGGCTAGGAGGAGTTCCCTCTTGATATATATTCAAGCTCTCTTTCCATTCCAAGGTAAAACAAACATGTTAATACCTTAAGATAATATATGTAACTAGGGTTTACAATGAGATAAAGCTTAAAGCTTATATACTCATTACAATGTTGGATATTGTTTAGTTGTTGACAAGGAAGGAAATGCCTTACCGGTTTACAAGGAAACAAGAAAGGAATTGTGAGGAAAAGAGGTAAACAAGCTATCTCAATGTGGTTTAATGCCTTAGGAGAAATAAGCTTTAATGCTTGTTAAAAACTACCTAAAGAGCAAATGGTAAATGAGCTAGTAAAAATGCTCTCAAGGAGTTTATTAAAGGAATATGAATTGTTGGGTGGTATTTGCAGGTCAAAGGCATTATTATGTGGGAAATTCAGTGTTTAAGGTTATGCAATTTAAGGGCCTAAGAGCCATGCATTTAAGGGCCTAAGTGCCAAGTAATTTAAGTTATGCACTATATTGTGATGTAGTGCTTAATGTGTGAAGTTTGTGTATAAAATGTGTTTGATGGATTTTAGGTGTCCTTGGATGAAGTAAGGTAGAAACCTAAGTGTTTGGATGTGGGTATATACTAGAGAAGCTATGGCCAAATTTGGGAAATGTGTAAGAAGTTCTAAGTGTGGTAAGTGAGTTTTGGTGAACTAGGAAGGATTAAAGGTGAATGAATGAATGTTTACTTGAGAAGAAAACATGCATTAAGGTGTACTAAGGTGCTATAAGGATTTAGGCATTATCTTGGAAGTTTTAGAAATCTATGGGTGTTCTTAAGATGTATTTAAGTCTTGGAGGAGTTTGTTTAAGGTTTAGGTAATGTTGGTGTTCAAAGAATAAATGATGTTTAGGCAAGGTTTTGAGTAAGGAGTTTTAAGAAGTTGTAAAAAGGAGATTTAGCTAGTAAGAAAAGAAGTTGAGAGGTGATGATAAGGTGTAGAGGAAACACCTTGGTATTGTGGTCATTATAGGTGAAATGCCACCCAGAAATCATAAGGAGAAAACATTGTAAGTGTTAGGAATTTTGGAGATATAAGTAAAGGTTTAAGGAATTAGGAAAATAGTTTTGTGAGTGTTTAAGAATGTCTTAAGGGTGTGTTGTTGAAGTGCCAAATGATGTTAGAACACATTAAGAGGTCTTAGGAGAAGTTTGGTGAAGATTTGGCAAAGTTTGGGTAAGTTTAGAAGGCGACCGACCCAGGGGACCGACCCAGTTTTGGGTCGGTCGAGCCTCTGTGAGATGTTAGAAATGTGTTCGGTAATGGTCGACCCAAAAGGGTGGGTCGGACATGGGTCGGTCGGTCAAGTTTCAAAGGAAGGAAAATGTTCGCACATGGACCGACCCAGAATGGTGGGTCGGACGTGGGTCGGACAGGCATGTTTGTAAGGAAGTAAAAGGGGTCTGTAATGGACCGACCCAGTTGTGGGTCGGGCGGTGGGTCGGTCGGACCAAAAACATGGTTTAAGGTTATGAAATGATATGTGATGATGGGGATTGGTAGGTAATGATGTTATAAGGATGTTAAGGACATGTTAGGTGAGTTTTAATGAAATAAAGAGGGCTAAAAGTTGTATTAAAATGTGAGAGTAAAACAAGTTAAAAATGTTAAGTTATGTAACTAAGTTAACGGGTTAAAGTTATAAGCATTAGACTTTAAAACAAACATGTTACCCCAATGTTAATAAAAGAACATGTCATGTCAACGTTTCGAGAATTGCTCGAGGAAACATAAGTGGACGTGGTAAAGTGGACCCCGGTGACAGGTATGGTTTTCTTGCAACCTGTGTCCTAACGGATTACACGGCTTGTATGCCAATAGTTTCTTGAGTGTTTGCCACTTGTAAGATTAAAACATGTAATGAGTTTATAGTAATTCATTTATGTGGCGAATTGGCCTCCGATACCATTAACCTCAAATTGTGTTAAACCTTAGCTAACCAAATCTAGGAACACATGAGTGATCGGTATTCGGAGATAACGACCCAAACCTTGGGAACGTGCTAACCACGGCTATGTGTGAGTTAGTTGGACATTGATGTTGTATGCAAGTGTGTGAACCTCCCTTGTGTGCTTAACTCGGTTATGATACCGTATGGTTGTGGATGTGGTAGGCTCCATAATGGATCTCTAACCACTTAACATTTAATGTATGTGTACTAATGGGGGGGGGGGTGAGGAGTCCGGTCTGTTCCGGCCACGCGTTGTGAGGACGGGAGTCGATATCATATCCGGTTCGGCTCTTGGTGTATGTATAGGTGGTATTCCAATTTGGTTTCTACCTTCCCTTAGCTTATCCAAAGCTAGTTACTGACTCACGTCGGGCCACAGGGGCATACGTATGTTATTTCGGTGTGCTTGGGATTACTATATCCGACACACCTTGGGTATAAGTTAACCGTTCTATATAACCGGACGGTAACGAGGATGGTAACGAGCTTAACATGGGGTTGGCAAAAATCCCTAGGCTCACATGGTATACTAACTATGGTGGAAGGTTCCTTGTGAGAACCGATTTTATGGTGTATGTAATGTTATAATGCTATGCAAATTCCCTTGCTATGCTTTGGTAAATATATATATATTGGATGTTTAAAGAATGCAACGTTGTCATGTGTACATCGAAGCAAGAAAGGTTTGTTATGTTTTGTTATGTGTGGAATGAGTTATGTTGTAGGATATGGAATGTGTGGATCATGGAAATGAATCCCAGTTTACGACAAGAGGCATTTGAGGATAACCCGTTTAATGGGTACATGCCGTTCGTTAAGGAAGTAGCTCCGTTCTAGAGGAGAGCCACTCTAGGGTTAAGGAATCATTGGATGGTTGGTTAAGTGTGGATGTGTTGGTATTGGTGAGCCCATTGAGGCGAAATATTATGGTGATATGTTAATGGTTGTATGCATGATTTAAATATAATCAACTGCATGCTAAGACGACAATTAGTCGTGCGTGCCGGAGCGTGTGGCTGCGGGGATTACCATACCAGCAAAGGTGCTGAGCCCCTTGGGGCCACCCCTTCTCTTCTTTTCCTATTTCAGGTACGAAGTGCTGGAAGCCGTTCGAGAGTAGGACGGGGTAGTCATTGTACATGGGTAAACTTTAAGGGTATGTATACAGTAGGTGTAGTAAGACCGAAATGTTGTCGGCACCAGTTTGTAAATACTCGGTACAGGGGGAGTGTATATATATAATAAATGTTGAAGATGGAACGAGGATTGTATTGTGTAGTTGCTCGGGAATCTAGTCCATCAGACCGAAACAAATGTACATAATTAGCCTTATTAGCCACGTAGGTGGTTAACGGCGTAACACCATTGGAATAAGTAATGTGTTGAGTTGAATATCCGCTGCAGATTGTTATTATGTGTTTGTTGTTGGATGGGGTGTTACACGGACAGAAAAAAAAAAGACAGAGACGTCCGCATGGCTTCAGAGGCGGACGCCAACGAGGACAACAAGCGGACGTGACTAAAAATCAACGCGCGCCAGTTTTTTCTTCGCTCGTCGACTTCGCCCGTCGACTTGCTTCCGCCTACCTTATTTTCCTCACGCGTCATCAGCTCTGTCCCCTGCAATTAATAAGCAATCAATGCTCTTCCACCTCTGTCTGCAATCGATCTTCTTCTTCCTCTCCTCTATAAAAAGCCACTGCTACTTCATCAAAAACTACTCACGCTCATACACGTTCCACCCCCAAACTCAACACTCCAAATCTTTCATTTCATATACAGAAATCTTACACACGCTCCCAATTTCTTTCTCTTCATTTCTCCATTCTCCATCCACGCATCTCGTATTATTACGTCCAACCTCTGTCTGACTTATTACCAGTTAATATGTCAGGCTAAGGAGGATTTACTCCGGGTGAAGGTTAATTATGGTGTTTAGTTGTGTAATATTTCTACCGGTTAAAATAAATACAGTTTGTTACGATTAAAGTTTATCTCTCACCTTTTTAATAAATTTCATCTATTATTAAAATGCTTTACAAAGTCTATTTTTGATCAGACCGGTGATAAATAGGCAGGTTTAATTTAGCCGTAAATCTGGAGAGAAAGCTTATTATGATTTAATAAGTTAATATTTCAGATGCAAATATAATTCCTCACACCTAATGTCCGTTTATTTATATTTTGCTCGAACCTGGATTAGACCGAGCATTTTCTGGTAAACGAGTTTCTTATGAGTCTATGACTTAGTCCTTAGGATAATAACAGGAATTTTGCCAACTTTATAAATAAACCGGTAGAGACAGCATAATTAATCAGGTCATATTAACCTGTACCCGGAGTTCCGTTTAATTTATCATAATTCACTAAATTAATCTGTTATTACTTTTCAAAAACAAGTCAATTAATCCCCCTTTTGTGACAAGCTTAGGTACTACTTATTTCACTATAAGTCCCACGGTTTGACCCCGGCCGCTTCTGTCTTACTATACTACTGCGACCGGGTTTTATTTGCAGCCCGACGGATATTTTGAGTATTAATTTCTTTCTCAATTGTATTAATTACATCAGTTCTAACCACTCACGATAATTAGTCTGCAAAATGGCGCCGTTGCCGGGGACTTGATTTATTCTAGTACCTAAGCCCCGGTTAATTCACCTGTTTATATAATAATCGGTTAATATTATTTTGTTGTTAATCTAATTTTGGACATCTAACTTTGGACTTCGGACTTCTGACTTCTGACATCTAATTACTAACTCTTATTATTATTGTCATTTAATTTCCATTGTCCTTAACATTTAATTTCCATTGTCATTCAATTTCCAGTATACTAAATTATAATTTCCAGTATACTAACTACTAACTTTAATTTTCTGTCATTCTTTCCATTGTCATTTTAATTTTCTGTCATTTCTTCCATTGCCTCTAACTACTAACTTAAAATTTCTGTCAACTAATTCCTAACATTTTTATTTTTCTAACACATAACGAGTTTCTTTTCTCTATTTTGAGTGGTGAATGCCTTTTACCAGGTCAAACAACCTCCCAGAAAATATTAATAAGGGAAAATTACATCGCCCACCCATGACGTTTGGCGTAATTACACAGCCCACCCACGAGGTTTCAAAAATTACTTTGCCCACCCATGTGGTTTCCACAATTTACATCCAGCAACTTTTCTAATATTTGATCAACTTAAAAATGGTTTTAAATGATATCCAAATTTGATGAAACTTTATATGGACGATATTAAAGTGTTATATTTTGGTAAAACGTGAAATCCAACGTTTTTTAAGCTCATATTTGATCTGTGGGACCCGATGAACATGTCTCATGTTAATAATTAATAATTACACGGTTGGTTACAATCCAGAGATCGAGAGAACCTTTCTGCGCACTCTAAGGCAGAACCGAACTCAACAATACATTACCACCACAGTGAAAGAATCTGACCCGGAAGCTGACATGGCATCTACACCAGCGACAGTTCAAAATATTAACAGGCCGTCTAACCAAGGACAACAGCCTGCTATCATCCTTCCTCACCTTAGCCCATCCGAATACGATGAGTGGCAGAAGATGAAGCCATATCATCAAATCAGATGTGTGAAAGAGTTGGGCATGTTGATGGCACCAATCCTGACGAAGCCCTGTTACATGTTACAAAATTCTTGCAACATGCCAACAGTCTTACTGCAACCGACGCAGTACTTCAGTACGCAAGATTGTCATTATTCCCTCACAGCCTGACGGGAAGTGCGAGCAAGTGGTATCATAGAGACACCAAGTACCATTGGTACTTGGGATGACATGGCCACCAAGTTCTATGACAAATTCCTAACCCCCGAGCCGAACGTTGGAGATGATTGCTGAAATCTATAATTTCAAGCAAACCTGGGTCGGAGAATATTTGTGAAACTTGGGACCGTTTTCAAAGGACTAACTACTTACTTGTCCTCACCATGGTCTGAACGAAAGAACAAGTATCACAATTGTTCTACAAGGCTTGACGGTCCGTTGCAGAACAAGGGTATTATCCTCCTTAGGGGCCGATATCTGAAAAAGCCAGGAGCACAATTTCTGAATAGCATGGAGTCGCTCTGTGAGAAATCAGAGAATGGGGCTCTGGTGGATCAAGGAGCGGTACTCCAGGTTTATCATGTTGGGGAAAGTGATAACAAGTTTGACCAGCTGATGAAAAGCCATGAGCAACTCATGGAAAGCAATGCTCAGCAGGCAACAAAAGTCAGTACTCTGCAAAAAGTGGTTGAGCAGATGGCTATGAACTCCTACCCCCAGCAAGCTAAGTCGATGATTTCCCGATCATTTACAACCCCTCCAGGCTATGCACCTCTGTCCCAATCATCTCCTGTTATTTCTTGTACACAATGTGGTGGGCCTCATGACTATGAACAATGCCCCCAACTACAAGAATTAAAAGCAGCAGAGGAGGCAAACTATCTCACCAACAATTCAGGATACAGACAACCTTGGCAACGTAACATGCAATCCAACCTTCGCTACTCAAACACCGACAATATCCAAAACCCACATACACTTCAACCATCTCAAAATTACAGACCTCAGTCCAATTTCCAAGGAGGCCAAAGGCAATATCAACAACAGCCTTATGGCAATGAAGCTTCTTCGAGTCGACCAACTCAACCTCCTTCGAATCCTGAGTCTGAAATGTCTCAAATGCAAGAGATGTTTAAAGCTATGATGGGTAAGTCCCGAGATACGCAAGAAGAGGTCGCAGCTCTGCGCAAAGACCAAAAAGCCTTGCAATCTCAGATTCAACAGTTACTCACCCAACAAAGACCACCTGGTCAATTCCCTTCACAGACAAACCCAATCCAAAAAGAACAAGCAAATTCAATCCTTATAGACGACAGCACATTCCAATCAACAAACTTGTGTGCAGTCTCCTTAAGGAGTGGAAGGGAACTTGCCACCAGAAAAGGAAAAGAAAAAGAAAATCATGAAGAGGCCTACATCAATGATGAAGACACAACCAATCCAGCCTCACCTCCCTCAGAAATCCAAGTTCCTACTCCTGAAACTCCACCTCCATCTCGAGTTACCATCGACATTCCATCCTCATCTCCTAAAAACAGTGAACTCCCATTTCCCAACAGGATGAAAAAGAAACACCTAGATGAGCAGTTCTCCAAATTCTTGAGCATTTTCAAGAAACTGACCCTCGACATACCTCTAATTGATGCTTTGCAAGAGATGCCTAACTACGCCAAATTCCTTAAGGATCTCTTAACAAAGAAGAAGAAGAAACCTGGAAAAGAAACAGTGCATCTCACGGAGGAATGCTCTGCTGCCCTTCTTCGAGCACTCCCTCCCAAACAAACAGATCCGGGAAATCCCGTAATCCCGTGTTTTATAGGAGGAGTGGAGCTGTGGAAGCGGTTTATGCGACCTGGGAGCCAGCATTAATATCATGCCCTACGCCACCTTCTTGAAAGTAAAAGGAGGAGAAATGCAACCGGTTCCTTTCAAACTCCAACTAGCAGACAGATCAGAGATCAAGCCCATGGGAATAGTCCGAGATCTGGTAGTTGGAGTTTCTCGCTTTATCTTTCCAGCTGACTTCGTCATTCTAGAAATGGATGACGATGTTGAGGTTCCCCTGATTCTGGGTCGACCGTTTCTAAGTACTGCCAAAGCCATCATTGACGTCCACGATGGGAAAATCACTCTGCGGTACGAGGACGAAACGATCGAATTCGACATGCAGAAAATGATGAAGAAGAGTTCTAACTTTCTCCTCATGCTAAGACAGTGGGATTAACAGATGATGAGGAGGAGGAAGGCGATTTTTCTACAGATGAGGACATGTATTCCCTATCTTCCATCCCGAAGTTGAAGCTGAACCACTAGAGCAAGTATTATTTACTTCTCTAGAAGAAAAGGTGGAGGATCCGGAAGTTAACGCCATGCTGGCGTATGTAGAAAAAGGAAAGACTGGTTATCAAGCCTACCGGCCACCAATCGAAACACTCGACAGAAAACCTCAAAAATCAGTTCCATCAATAGAACAGCCACCTGAGCTCGAGCTTAAGGAACTGCCTTCTAAACTCAAGTATGCCTTTTTAGCTGAAAATGACCATTTGCCTGTCATTATTTCCTCTTCTCTGAATTCCGGGGAGGAAACGAGGCTACTCGAAGTGCTAAAGAAGCATAAGACGGCAATCGGGTGGACTATTGCTGATATCAAAGGAATTGATCCCTCCTACTGCACGCATCACATCTATATGGAGGACAATTACAAAACTGTCAGGCAACCTCAACGTCGGCTAAACCCTAACCTCAAAGAGGTAGTTCGAAAGGAAGTTCTGAAACTCCTTGACGCGAACATCATTTATCCAATTTCTGACAGTCCATGGGTAAGCCCTGTCAAGTTGTCCCGAAGAAGGGGGGCATCGAAGCTGTTATTAATGATAAGGGAGAGGCTATCCCTCAAAGAAAGATCACAGGTTGGCGCATGTGTATCGACTATCGGCGCTTAAACTTGGCAACCAGGAAGGATCATTTCCCTCTCCCCTTTATCGATCAGATGTTGGAGCGACTAGCAGGGCAAGAGTACTACTGCTTTTTAGATGGGTTCTCAGGGTATTTCCAAATACCAATCGCACCAGAGGACCAGGATAAGACAACCTTCACTTGTCCATACGGTACCTTTGCATACAGACGAATGCCCTTCGGTCTATGTAATGCCCTGCTACCTTCCAGAGATGCATGCAAGCAATATTCTGATTTCATCGAACAGAGCATAGAAGTTCATGGATGACTTCTCAGTCTATGGCTCTAGTTTCGATAAATGCTTAGCACAACTTGATTTGATCCTAGACGGTGTGAGGATACAAATCTCGTTTTGAACTGGGAAAAATGTCATTTTATGGTCAAGGACGGGATTGTCCTTGGACATAAAATATCAGCTGAAGGAATAGAGGTGGAAAGCCAAGGTAGAGGTTATCGAGAAATTACCAGCACCAACTACTGTTAAAGACATTCGAGCGTTTCTCGGGCATGCAGGATTCTATCGGCGGTTTATACAAGACTTCTCAAAAATCACTAAACCATTGACCGACCTGCTACAGAAAGATGCCCCGTTTCATTTTGATGAAAGGTGTTCAGCTGCTTTCAAAACTATAACACAAAAATTGGTATCAGCACCTGTTGTCATACCACCCGACTGGTCTTCCGTTTGAGATCATGTGTGATGCAAGTGACTACGCCGTGGGGGGCAGCTCTATGCCAGAAAAAAGAGAAATTTAAGAGTGATTGCTTATGCCAGCAGGACACTAAACGACGCCCAGAAGAACTATACGACCACTGAAAAAGAGCTTCTGGCTATAGTATTCTCCCTTGATAAGTTCAGGTCGTACTTATGGGGAAGCAAAGTCATAGTGCACACAGACCACTCCGCTCTCAAATACCTATTTGCAAAACAAGAAGCCAAGCCTCGCTTATTGCGCTGGATTCTTCTACTGCAAGAGTTTGACATCGAAGTCAAAGACAAGAGCGGAAAATTAAATGTCGTCGCTGACCATCTCTAGATTGGTAACTCCTACGGATAGTGTGCCTATCAACGAATTCTTCCCCGATGAGACTGTCTTTTCAATCACCAAGGTACAGGAGCCATGGTATGCGGACCTGGCCAATTATCTAGTCTCTGGAATAATACCATATGATCTATCTTACTCCCAGAAGAAGAAATTTCTTTCTGATTCAAAGCATTATTTCTGGGAAGATCCGTATTTGTTCCGAGTCTGTGCTGATGGGTTGATTCGCCGGTGTCTCCCTGAAGATGAGGTTTACAGCGTCATACATTTTTGTCACTCACGGGAAGCCGGAGGTCACCATGGACCCACAAGGACCGCTGCTAAGATCCTGGCCTCAGGATTTTATTGGCCGACTCTTCACAAAGATGTTTACCAATTCTGCAAACAATGTGATAATTGTCAGAGAATGGGTAACACATCTAGGAGACATGAAATGCCACAACAGGGAATACTAGAAGTAGAGCTCTTTGATTGTTGGGGCATTGATTTTATGGGACCGTTCCCTTCCTCACAGGGCCACCATATGTTTTAGTGGCAGTGGATTACGTGTCGAAATGGGTCGAAGCCATACCCTGTCATCATGCTGATGCAAAGACCGTAACCAGATTCCTTAAGAAGCACATCTTTACACGTTTTGGCGTGCCTAGAATTATTATCAGTGACGGAGGATCTCACTTCTGCAACCGTTCATTTGAAGCGCTTATGGGTAAGTACGGGGTACGTCATAAGGTAGCTCTACCTTATCACCCCCAGACAAACGGCCAAGCAGAAGTTTCGAACCGTGAGTTAAAATGGATTCTCCAGAAAACGGTTAACTCATCACGAAAGGATTGGGCACTTAAGTTAGATGATGCGCTTTGGGCTTACCGTACCGCATTCAAGACTCCCATCGGGATGTCTCCTTTTAAGCTTGTTTATGGGAAATCTTGTCACCTCCCTGTAGAGCTGGAACATAAGGCATATTGGGCACTCAAGGCCCTAAACTTCGATCTAGAAGCCGCAGGAGAAAAAAGGAAATTCCAACTTTCTGAGTTAGAAGAGTTGAGAGATCAGGCTTACCAAAATGCTAAGATTTATAAGGAGCGCACCAAGAAGTTCCATGACAGGATGATCCTCAAGAGAGACTTCGAAATTGGTGATTGGGTTCTCCTATATAACTCAAGATTAAAGATCTTCCCTGGGAAACTCAAATCGCATTGGGCTGGTCCTTTCCAGATTGTTAGTGTGACCCCATACGGTGCCTTTGAACTCCAAAACAAACAGGGCGAAACTTTCAAGGTCAATGGGGCACGTCTTAAAAGGTATATCTCATTCTGATATTTCACTGACTTATTTACAATTTCTCTTGTCCAAGAACAGCAGGACAACTCGCCCTCAAACTCTTCTCCAACCTAAAGCTTGGTCAAATACGTCTAGCTAGAGACGTTAAACCCGGGCAGCTTGGTGGGAGGCAACCCACTATCTATCTTTTGTCTTTCCTTTAATTTAATATTATTTTCCTTTTGTACTATATTTCCCTTTTATATGTTATAATAAAATGCAGGTTTTACTTGAGTTCTTCTGGCTGTGTAGAATATTCCTTACAGGTACATTTCATGACATTCCACAGCTGCACTCAAGTGTGGGGGAGCTACACACTCTACGGAATTTGGGGAGTACACTCTTTCCTTTATTTATTGCATGCCTTGTGAATTTAATACCATCTACGCAATGAGGGCATTGCTTGAACTTAAGTGTGGGGGAAGAGCCTTTTCAGGGCATTCTGTGCTTAAAATGTTTAAATCTCTCTACTTATCTTGCATTTGTTCAAAAATTAAAATTATGTACCCTGCTAATGTAGGTTGTTCTCTTTAAGAAATACTGTTATGAATTGTGGGATAAATGGTACAAATTTTAAAATTTTGATTACTTTTGAGGAGCATTTTATATGCGGTGGTGTGACCAAATAATCTGCAAATGGTTGGATTTTTGCAATATGGTTGGGGATTTTTGATTTGGATTTTGTTTGTTGGATTGCTAAGGGGTGCTTCTCTGTTAAAAAAAAGAAAGAAGAAAGAAAAACAAAAAAAAGGGACTTGCGAGACACCATTGGTAACCAACAAAGAGAGTTGAGTGTTCTTAAATACAAAGGCGTGATGCCTACATTTTCTCATCTCTTATGCAAAAGCGAAACAAATGCATGAATCTATTTTTCCTTTTGTTTTCTCCTCAAATGCCCATTCTTGAGAGAAGTTGGCCATGGTAAAAGTTCTCAGAGTCACCTAAACAAAAGAAACATTGAAGTACCTTGATCATACCCCGAAACTCTATATTTTTTTTCCCTGAGCACACCTATGCCACCAGCAGTTGATTCACACTCCTCAATAAGTTAAAAAGATCATGTGTTCACTCTTTATCCTACCCTTCATAATAATATTTATTAGTATTGAGCATTCCCTACTTACTTGGGTACGTGGTTTTGCTTGAGGACAAGCAAAAAGATAAGTGTGGGGGTGTGATAAGTGTCCAAATGAGCATGTTCTATAGGTGTATTTCATATATTATATTAGCACTTTTCTTGCTCATTTCTCCACTTCGGTTAGTTTTCCTCTAGTTTATGTTTTATTATTATCTCACAAATTTATTGTTTTAACATGAGGAAAACCAAGCTGGGAGTAAAGTAGACGAAGAGACGAACGCATAGACGCAAACGGCTCAGAAAACGGAGTCCAAACGAAGAATCTAGAGCTGGTCAAAGTTCGTAGAAGAAAATAAGTCAGACCACACTTGCAACCGCCTGGACTTGGGCAGACGTGAGTGCGGAGTCTCCCTTGTGTCCGCGTCTACTTGGGCGGACGTGATGCAGACAAGACACTAAGGCAACCGCCTAGCTAGAGGCGGACGGCTGGCGGACACCACACACAAGCAACCGCCTATCTAGAGGCGGACGTGAGTGCGGACAGAAAAAAAAGACAGAGACGTTTGCATGGCTTCAGAGGCGGACGCCAACGAGGACAACAAGCAGAAGTGACTAAAAATCAACGCGCGCCAGTTTTCTTCTTCGCTCGTCGACTTCGCCCGTCGACTTGCTTCCGCCTACCTTATTTTCCTCACGCGTCATCAGCTCTGTCCCCTGCAATTAATGAGCAATCAATGCTCTTCCACCTCTGTCTGCAATCGATCTTCTTCTTCCTCTCCTCTATAAAAAGCCACTGCTACTTCATCAAAAACTATCACGCTCATACACGTTCCACCCCCAAACTCAACACTCCAAATCTCTCATTTCATATACAGAAATCTTACGCACGCTCCCATTCTTCTTTCTCTTCATTTTCTCCATTCTCCATCCACGCATCTCGTATTATTACGTCCAACCTCTGTCTGACTTATTACCAGTTAATATGTCAGGCTAAGGAGGATTTACTCCGGGTGAAGGTTTAATTATGGTTTGTTTAGTTGTGTAATATTTCTACCGGTTAAAATAAATACAGTTTGTTACGATTAAAGTTTATCTCTCACCTTTTTAATAAATTTCATCGATTTATTAAAATGCTTTACAAAGTCTATTTTGATCAGACCGGTGATAAATAGGCAGGTTAATTTAGCCGTAAATCTGGAGAAAGCTTATTATGATTTAATAAGTTAATATTTTCAGATGCAAATATAATTCCTCGCACCTAATGTCCGTTTATTTATATTTTGCTCGAACCTGGATTAGACCGAGCATTTTCTGGTAAACGAGTTCTTATGAGTCTATGACTTAGTCCTTAGGATAATAACAGGAATTTTGCCAACTTTATAAATAAACCGGTAGAGATAGCATAATTAATCAGGTCATATTAACCTGTACCCGGAGTTCCGTTTAATTTATCATAATTCACTAAATTAATCTGTTATTTACTTTTCAAAAACAAGTCAATTAATTCCCCCCTTTTGTGACAAGCTTAGGTACTACTTTATTTCACTATAAGTCCCACGGTTTGACCCCGGCCGCTTCTGTCTTACTATACTACTGCGACCGGGTTTTATTTGCAGCCCGACGGATATTTTGAGTATTAATTTCTTTCTCAATTGTATTAATTACACCAGTTCTAACCACTCACGATAATTAGTCTGCATGTAGCCACATGATCATTGTTATAAATTATTTTGCTTTGATTCTTAGATTGTAAAGATTTTAATTTTAATGTGGAAGGTTATTCTATAGTATCAACACACGTACATCCACTTAATTTTGTTGGACATTTGTCTTTGTGAACCTGCATAATGCTTCATGTCGATTTCAGAAGTTCAACTGATTTACATAACCATGTATCAGAGAGGAATATGTAACTAGATTTGTCTCAATTCCACTTTCAATCATCTGAGTCCACAACTCCACAGCTTTCTCCATACTTCCCTGGTTGCAAAAGCCACATATAAGTGAATTATATGTTAAATGATAGAGAAAACCATGTATCAGAGAGGAATATTAAAGAAGATTTGGCTTAATTCCACTTTCAATCATTTGAGTCCACAGCTCCACAGCTTTCTTCATACTTCCCTGGTTGCAAAAGTCACATATAAGTGAATTATATGCCCCTACATTCGCAATAATACAATCTTTTCTCATGTACACAAACACAAGTTTTGCTTCTTCCACTCTTTCCATCTCGTAAAGGGCCTTTATGAATATAAAGTAAGTGAATATATCAGATAATATATTCAATTTATTCATCTCAGTCCATAAGCTCAATGCTATAAGTAAATTTCCAGCCTGACAATGCCCTTCAATTAAGTAATTGTAAACAAATATGTTGGGACGAATAGCCAACTTGGCCATATAGACGAAGAGGATTCTAGCTTCAGTAAGTTATCCATTCCTACAAAGAGAATCCGTTAAAATGCCAATCGTCACGACCTTGGGAGGCAATCCATTGACCTGAATTTCTCGGTATATATCCGCAACATGAGATAGTTTTGCCACCTTACAGTAACCGTCAATCATAGTGTTGTAAGTGTATAGGAGATACACCACACTTCTTCGTTGCCTTGAACACATCCTCCGCTTCTACCATCGTAGACTCCCCACAAAAACCCAAAATTAGAGTCGTGTAGACAATAACATTAGGTCTGATCCCCCTTATTGACATTTCGTCGAACAAATTTCTTAACTTGTCTACTTCAACCTGAGCGCAATGAGCTTCCAATCTCCATCATACGTAACAGTAGGAACGACACCGAAGTATCCAAACCTCATAAAAATTGACATCAAAATTACTTCCCTCGATGTGACCGATTCCTTTGAATACAATTTTGACAAACCCGACGAGGGTTGCAAAACTTTAAGAGATCTTGTATCAGGACTTCAATCAAACATTTTGCCTCAGCATACCAATGTGCCTTAGTCAGCGTGACAATGATGGCTATGTGAGGTTGAATGGTCTTCTGAGTATTAATCTGGCCCGAAAATGGAGTAGAAAAGTTTAAGCGCCTTGATAGGGGTCTCACTTTACAGTATGGTGCGGGTGACGTTCGCAATGTAAGAAGACATGGGTTTCTCTGGAGAAGAGGTGGTATGTGGATTAGTGTCAGATGTAGAAGGACAAGAGGAGGAGGATACAGCCCTTGATGTGTTGATATTCCACTTGTAGCGGTTTAAAGGTCTGTAATTTGGTGGGCAAAGCTTCAAACTTTGCTTGATGATGGGATTCACCGTGTGTACTCCCTACGCCATAAAATGGGAGCACTATGTCAGTGAGAGGTATGAGAATATTATTATAAACATGGAATTAGAGCTTCATCCGGTCATCTCTCTGTTGAGAGTAGAGGGAAGATGAGAGATGAAACACAAGAGGCAACGACAGTTGCGACCGCCTCGAGTACGGCCAAACAAATCTAGCAGAAACAAAGTGAAAAAAAGTGTAGAACTGATACTCTTTAGTTATAAAGTACCAAATAAAAATGTAACATGTTTGTTTTGGCATGCTATTTTATTTTATTGTCTTGAACTAAGTTTCTGACAAAAAAAGAAGCAAAGTACAAATTCGTTGAAATTACATCGACATATAGGTTATGGGGTTGGCTCAATTGTATTCAAAGAAATCAGTCGCAACGAGGGAAGTAATTTTGGTGTCAATATTTATAGGGTTTTGATACTTCGGTTATCTGAAATGGTTCTTGTAGATGAAGCTTGTAGGGTTCTTAGTAGGCTCAAGGTGTCACCCGTAGTCATGGTTTGTAATGCACTGCTTACTGGATTGGTTAAGGCACACAGGTTTTGCTCTTTGTGGGAGACTTACACCTATATGGTTTCTGTCGACGTCGTTCCTACTGTTGTTACGTATGAGATATTGATGGAAGCTCATTGCGCTCAGGGTGAAGTAGACAAGGCAAGAAAGCTGTTCGGCGAAATGTTAATGAGGGGGATCATACCTAATATTATTGTCTATACAACCCTGATTGGGGTTTTTGTGGGGAGTCAATGATGGTAGAAGCGGAGGATCTGTTCAAGGCAATGAAGAAGTGTGGTGTCTCTCCAAATCTATACACTTACAATACTATGATTGACGGCTAATGTAAGGTGGCAAAACTATCTCGTGCTGTGGATATATACCGAGAAATGTAGGTTAAGGGATTGCCTCCAAATGTTGTGACGTTTGGAATTTTAATGGATGCTCTTTGTAGGCATGAAGAACTTACTGAAGCTTGAAACCTCTTTGTCTATATGGCCAAGTTGGCTATTCGTCCCAACATAGTTGTCTACAATTGCTTAATTGATGGGCATTCTGAGGCTGGAAATTTACCTATAGCATTGAGCTTATTGACTGAGATGAAGAAATTGTATATAGTATCTGATATATTCACTTATTGTATACTCATAATGGGCCTCTGCGAGATGGAAGAGTGGAAGAAGCAAAACTTGTGTTTGTGAACATGAGAAAAGATGGTATTGTTGCGAATGTTGTGGCATATAATTCACTTATATGCGGCTTTTGCAACCAGGGAAGTATGGAGAAAGCTGTGGAGCAATGGACTCAGATTATTAAAAGTGGTATTGAGCCAAATCTTCTTACATATTCCTCACTGATACATGGTTATGTAAATCAGGGAGACATGGATGCTGCAATGGTTGTATGTTTAGAAATGTTGATCAATGGGTTCATACTTGATGTAGTTGTATATACTGACTTGATTGATAAGCATTTCAAAAATGGTGATTCAAACAAGGCTGTTCTATTGTACAAAGAAATGCTGGAGAAGGGAATAACTTCAAATGCTTTTACTACCTGTTGCTTAGTTGATGGATTGTGCAAAGATAGAAGAATGGATGATGCAATGAGAACCTTCTTGAAACATACAAGTCCCAAGGACCACTGTTCTGCATCTATGAATCACATTGTTTATACTACTCTTATCCAAGGTTTATGCAACAATGGGAGGACTATTGAAGCAAGTAAATTTTTCTCACATATGAGGTGGTATAGTATCAAGCCTGATGTTGTGACCTACCTTGTACTAACACGGGGGCACGTTCAAGCTGGCCAATATCTTGACATGCTGCTGCTGCATGCAGATATGCTGAAAATGAGTGTCTTGCCCGATGCATCTCTGTACGAGATCATTTCAAAGGCTTACTGTCAAATTGGGGACCTCAAATCCCTTCTGTGTTGCTTCCAGGATATAACAGGGTCTCGCTGATGAATCAATGTCTGTTGAGATTTGAGACAGAATCACTAAGATGCAATATAAGATGTAATTTACTTTATACAGAAAATTTGTCTTTATGAAGACAGGGATATGATAAATCATAGGCCATTGTCCACAAGTGGTGCCTCGTTGGAACTTTTACTAGTGCTTCGGCTGGGATGGAGGCTATTGCGGTGAGCTGAGTGGTTGGGGATTCTCCTTTCTTTGTATATTCTAGTGCTCATAATGTTTAACCAGTTCAGACTGATATGTTTTGCCAAATTGATCTTACACAGTATGCAAACACCTTTGCATTAAGTTGTTTCTGAGAACCGATTTGTTATATAATGTAGCCTCATGATCATTGTTATAAATTATTTTACGTTGATTCTTAGCTTGTAAAGATTTTAATTTTAATGTGGAAGGTTATTCTGTAGTTTCAACACACGTACATCCACTTAATTTTGTTGGACATTTGTCTTTGTGAACCCGCTTAATGCTTCATGTCGATTTCAGAAGTTCAACTGATTTACATAACCATGTATCAGAGAGGATTATGTAAGAAGATTTGGCTCAATTCCACTTTCAATCATCTGAGTCCACAGCTCCACAGCTATCTTCATACTTCCCTGGTTGCAAAAGCCACATATAAGTGAATTATATGCCCCAACATTCGCAATAATACCATCTTTTCTCATGTACACAAACACAAGTTTTGCTTCTTCCACTCTTTCCATCTCGTAAAGGCCCTTGATGAATATATAGTAAGTGAATATATCAGATGCTATGTTCAATTTCTTCATCTCAGTCCATAAGCTCAATGCTATAGGTAAATTTCCAGCCTGACAATGCCCTTCAATTAAGTAATTGTAAACAAATATGTTGGGACGAATAGCCAACTTGGCCATATAGACGAAGAGGTTTCTAGCTTCAGTAAGTTATCCATTCCTACAAAGAGAATCCGTTAAAATGCCAATCGTCACAACATTGGGAGGCAATCCATTGACCTGAATTTCTCGGTATATATCCACAACACGAGATAATTTTGCCACCTTACAGTAACCGTCAATCATAGTGTGGTAAGTGTATAGGAGAGACACCACACTTCTTCGTTGCCTTGAACACATCCTCTGCTTCTACCATCATAGACTCCCCACAAAAACCCAAAATCAGAGTCGTGTAGATAATAACATTAGGTCTAATCCCCCTTATTGACATTTCGTCAAACGACTTTCTTAACTTGTCAACTTCAACCTAAGCGCAATGAGCTTCCATCAATATCCCATACGTAATAGCAGTAGGAACGACACCGACAGAAACCGTATAAGTGTAAGTCTCCCACAAAGAGCGAAACCTACATGCCTTAACCAATCCAGCAAGTAGTGCATTACAAACCATGACTGTGGGTGACACCTTGAGCCTTCTAAGATCCCAGTAAGCTTCATATACAAGACCCATTTCAGATAACCGAAGTATCAAAAATCCATAAACATTGACATCAAAATTACTTCCCTCGATGCGACCGATTTCTTTGAATACAATTGAGCGAACCCGACGAGGGTTGCAAAACTTTAACAGATCATGTAACAGGACTTCCATCAAACATTTTGCCGCAGCATACCAATGTGCCTTAGTCAATGTGACAATGATGGCTGTGTGAGATCGAATGGTCATCTGAGTATTAATCTGGCCCGAAACGGAGTTGAATAGTTTAAGCACCTGGCTAGGGGTTTCACTTTCAAGTATGGTGCGGGTGACGTTCACAACGTAAGAAGACATGGGTTTCTCTGAAGAAGAGGTCGTAGATGGATTATTGTCAGATGTAGAAGGACAACAGGAGGAGGATATTGCCCTTGATGTGTTGAGATTCCACTTGTAGCGGTTTGAAGGTCTGTAATTTGGCGGGTAAAGCTTCAAACTTTGCTTGATGATGGAATTCACCATGTGTACTCCCTATGCCATTAAATAGGAGCACTATGTCAGCGAGAGGTTTGAGAATATTAATATAAACATGGAATTAGAGCTTCATCTGGTCATCTCTCTGTTCAGAGTAGAGGGCAGATGAGAGATGAAACACAAGATGCGACGGCAGTTGTGGCCGCCTCGAGTATCGGCCAGACAAAATTAGCAGAAATGAAGTGATAAAAAGTGTAGAACTGATACTCTTTAGTTATAAAGTACCAAATAAAAATGTAACATGTTTGTTTTGGCATGCTATTTTATTTGATTGTTTTGAACTAAGTTTCTGACAAAAAAAGAAGCAAAGTACAAGTTTGTTGAGAATGACATCGACATATAGGTTATGGGGTTTGCACAATTGTATTCAAAGAAATCAGTCGCATCGAGGGAAGTAATTTTGATGTCAATGTTTATGTGGTTTTGATACTTCGGTTATCTGAAATGGTTCTTGTAGATGAAGCTTGTAGGTTTCTTAGTAGGCTCAAGGTGTCACCCGCAGTCATGGTTTGTAATACACTGCTTGCTGGATTGGTTAAGGCACACAAGTTTTGCTCTTTGTGGGAGACTTACACCTATATGGTTTCTGTCGGTGTCGTTCCTACTGTTGTTACATATGGGATAATGATGGAAGCTCATTGCGCTCAGGGTGAAGTTCACTAGGCAAGAAAGTGTTCGGCGAAATGTTAATGAGGGGGATCATACCTAATGTTATTGTCTACACGACTCTGAATTGGGGTTTTTGTGGGGATTCTATGATGGTAGAAGCGGAGGATCTGTTCAAGGCAATGAAGAATTGTGGTGTCTCTCCAAGTCTATACACTTACAACACTAGGATTGACGACTACTATAAGGTGGCAAAATTATCTGGTGTTGTGGATATAAACCGAGAAATGCAATTCAATGGATTGCCTCTCAATGTTATGACGTTTGGAATTTTAACGGATGCTCTTTGTAGGCATGGAGAACTTACTGAAGCTAGAAACCTCTTTGTCTATACGGCCAAGTTAGCTATTCGTCCCAACATATTTGTTTACAATTGCTTATTTGATGGGCATTGTGAGGCTGGAAATTTACCTATAACATTGAGCTTATGGACTGAGATGAAATAATTCAATATAGTATCTGATATATCCAGTTACTGTATACTCATAAAGGGCCTCTGGGAGTTGGAAAGAGTGGAAGAAGCAAAACTTGTGTTTGTGAACATGAGAAAAGATGGTATTGTTGTGAATGTTGTGGCATATAATTCACTTATACGTGGCTTTTTCAACCAGGGAAGTATGGAGAAAGCTGTGGAGCAATGGACTCAGAAGATTGAAAGCAGAATTGAGCCAAATCTTCTTACATATTCCTCACTAATACATGGTTATGTAAATCGGGGAGACATAGATGCTGCAATGGCTGTATGTTCAGAAATGTTGATCAAAGGGTTCATACCTGATGTAGTTGTATATACTGACTTGATTGATGGGCATTTCAAAAATGGTAATTCAAACAAGGCTGTTCTATTGTACAAAGAAATGCTGGAGAAGGGAATAATTTCAAATGCTTTTACTACCCGTTGCTTAGTTGATGGATTGTGCAAAGATAGAAGAATGGATGATGCAATGAGAACCTTCTTGAAACATACAAGTCCCAAGGTCCACTGTTCTGCATCTATGAATCACATTGTTTATGCTACTCTTATCCAAGGTTTATGCAACAATGGGAGGATTATTGAAGCAAGTAAATTTTTCTCACATATGAGGTGGTATAGTATCAAGCCTGATGTGGTGACCTACCTTGTACTAACACGGGGGCAAGTTCAAGCAGGCCAATATCTTGACATGCTGCTGTTGCATGCAGATATACTGAAAATGAGTGCCTTGCCTGATGCATCTTTGTACGAGGTCATTTCAAAGGCTTACTGTCAAATTGGGGACCTCAAATCCCTTATGTGTTGCTTCAAGGATATAACATATTTAGGGTCTGGCTGATGAATCAATGTCTGCTGAGATTTGTGCCAGAATCACTGAGATGCAATATAAGATGTAATTTACTTTATACAGAAAATTTGTCTTTATGAAGACAGGGATATGATAAATCATAGGCCATTGTCCACAAGTGGTGCCTTGTTGGAACTTTTACTAGTGCTTCGGCTGGGAGGGAGGCTATTGCGGTGAGCTGAATGGTTGGGGATTCTCCTTTCTTTGTATGTTCTAGTGCTCATAATGTTTCACCAGTTCAGACTGATATGTTTTGCCAAGTTGATCTTACACAGTATGCAAACACCTTTGCATTAAGTTGTTTCTGAGAACCGATTTGTTATATAATGTAGCCTCATGATCATTGTTATAAATTATTTTGCGTTGATTCTTAGCTTGTAAAGATTTTAATTTTAATGTGGAAGGTTATTCTATAGTATCAACACACGTACATCCACTTAATTTTGTTGGACATTTGTCTTTGTGAACCTGCTTAATGCTTCATGTCGATTTCAGAAGTTCAACTGATTTACATAACCATGTATCAGAGAGGAATATGTAAGAAGATTTGGCGCAATTCCACTTTCAATCATCTGAGTCCACAGCTCCACAGCTTTCTCCACACTTCCTTGGTTGCAAAAGCCACATATAAGTGAATTATATGTTAACTAATAGAGAAAACCATGTATCAGAGAGGAATATGTAAGAAGATTTGGCTCAATTCCACTTTTAATCATTTGAGTCCACAGCTCCACAGCTTTCTTCATACTTCCCTGGTTGCAAAAGACACATATAAGTGAATTATATGCCCCAGCATGCGCAATAATACCATCTTTTCTCATATACACAAACACAAGTTTTGCTTCTTCCACTCTTTACATCTCGTAAAGGCCCTTTATGTATATATAGTAAGTGAATATATCAGATAATATATTCAATTTCTTCATCTCAGTCCATAAGCTCAATGCTATAGGTAAATTTTCAGCCTGGCAATGCCCTTCAATTAAGTAATTGTAAACAATTATGTTGGGACGAATAGCCAACTTGGCCATATAGACGAAGACGATTCTAGCTACAGTAAGTTATCCATTCCTACAAAGAGAATCCGTTAAAATGCCAATCGTCACAACATTGGGAGGCAATCCATTGACCTGAATTTCTCGTTATATATCCGCAACATGAGATAGTTTTGCCACCTTACAGTAACCGTCAATCATAGTGTTATAAGTGTATAGGAGTGACACCACACTTCTTCGTTGCCTTGAACACATCCTCCGCTTCTACCATCATAGACTCCCCACAAAAACCCAAAATTAGAGTCGTGTAGACAATAACATTAGGTCTGATCCCCCTTATTGACATTTCGTCGAACAAATTTCTTAACTTGTCTACTTCAACCTGAGCGCAATGAGCTTCCATCAATATCCCATACGTAACAGCAGTAGGAACGACACCGAAGTATCCAAACCTCATAAAAATTGACATCAAAATTACTTCCCTCGATGCGACCGATTCCTTTGAATACAATTTTGACAAACCCGACGAGGGTTGCAAAACTTTAAGAGATCTTGTATCAGGACTTCCATCAAACATTTTGCCTCAGCATACCAATGTGCCTTAGTCAATGTGACAATGATGGCTATGTGAGGTTGAATGGTCTTCTGAGTATTAATCTGGCCCGAAAATGGAGTAGAAAAGTTTAAGCGCCTTGATAGGGGTCTCACTTTACAGTATGGTTCGGGTGACGTTCGCAATGTAAGAAGACATGGGTTTCTCTGGAGAAGAGGTGGTAGATGGATTAGTGTCAGATGTAGAAGGACAAGAGGAGGAGGATACAGCCCTTGATGTGTTGATATTCCACTTGTAGCGGTTTAAAGGCCTGTAATTTGGTGGGCAAAGCTTCAAACTTTGCTTGATGATGGGATTCACCGTGTGTACTCCCTACGCCATAAAATGGGAGCACTATGTCAGTGAGAGGTATGAGAATATTAATAAAAACATGGAATTAGAGCTTCATCCGGTCATCTCTCTGTTGAGAGTAGAGGGAAGATGAGAGATGAAACACAAGAGGCAACGACAGTTGCGGCCAACTCGAGTACGGCCAAACAAATCTAGCAGAAACAAAGTGAAAAAAAGTGTAGAACTGATACTCTTTAATTATAAAGTACCAAATAAAAACGTAACATGTTTGTTTTGGCATGCTATTTTATTTGATTGTTTTGAACTTAGTTTCTGACAAAAAAAGAAGCA
The DNA here is from genome assembly GCA_023374045.1 of Limonium bicolor. Taxonomy (NCBI): domain Eukaryota; kingdom Viridiplantae; phylum Streptophyta; class Magnoliopsida; order Caryophyllales; family Plumbaginaceae; genus Limonium; species Limonium bicolor. The sequence continues at coordinate 313,055,726 of CM041777.1, read as the reverse complement.
AAGTACAAGTTCGTTGAGAATGACATCGACATATAGGTTATGGGGTTAGCTCAATTGTATTCAAAGAAATCAGTCGCATCGAGGGAAGTAATTTTGGTGTCAATATTTATAGGGTTTTGATACATCGGTTATCTGAAATGGTTCTTGTAGATGAAACTTGTAGGGTTCTTAGTAGGCTCAAGGTGTCACCTGCAGTCATGGTTTGTAATGCACTGCTTGCTGGATTGGTTAAGGCACACAGGTTTTGCTCTTTGTGGGAGACTTACACCTATATGGTTTCTGTCGGCGTTGTTCCTACTGTTGTTACATATGAGATATTGATGGAAGCTCATTGCGCTCAGGGTGAAGTTGACAAGTCAAGAAAGTTGTTCGACGAAATGTTAATGAGGGGGATCATACCTAATGTTATTGTCTATACGACTCTGATTGGGGTTTTTGTGGGGACTCTATGATGGTAGAAGCGGAGGATCTATTCAAGGCAATGAAGAAGTGTGGTGTCTCTCCAAATCTATACACTTACAACACTATGATTGATGGCTATTGTAAGGTGGCAAAACTATCTTGTGTTGTGGATATATACCGAGAAATGTAGGTTAAGGGATTGCCTCCCAATGTTGTGACGTTTAGAATTTTAACGGATGCTCTTTATAGGCATGGAGAACTTACTGAAGCTTGAAACCTCTTTGTCTATAAGGCCAAGTTGGCTATTCGTCCCAACATATTTGTCTACAATTGCTTAATTGATGGGCATTGTGAGGCTAGAAGTTTACCTATAGCATTGAGCTTATTGACTGAGATGAAGAAATTGAATATAGTATCTGATATATTCACTTACTGTATACTCATAATGGGCCTCTACGAGATGGAAGAGTGGAAGAAGCAAAACTTGTGTTTGTGAACATGAGAAAAGATTGTACTGTTGCGAATGTTGTGGCATATAATTCACTTATATGTGGCTTTTGCAACCATGGAAGTATGGAGAAAGTTGTGGAGCAATGGACTCAGATGATTGAAAGTGGTATTGAGCCAAATCTTCTTACATATTCCTCACTGATACATGGTTATGTAAATCAGGGAGACATGGATGTTGCAATGGTTGTATGTTTAGAAATGTTGATCAAAGGGTTCATACCAGATGTAGTTGTATATACCGACATGATTGATGGGCATTTCAAAAATGGTGATTCAAACAAGGCTGTTCTATTGTACAAAGAAATGTTGGAGAAGGGAATAACTTCAAATGCTTTTACTACCCGTTGCTTAGTTGATGGATTGTGCAAAGATAGAAGAATGGATGATGCAATGATAACCTTCTTGAAACATACAAGTCCCAAGCACCACAGTTCTGCATCTATGAATCACATTGTTTATACTACTCTTATCCAAGGTTTATGCAACAATGGGAGGATTATAGAAGCTAGTAAATTTTTCTTACATATGAGGTGGTATAGTATCAAGCCTGATGATGTGACCTACCTTGTACTAACACGGGGGCACGTTCAAGCAGGCCAATATCTTGACATGCTGCTGCTGCGTGCAGATATGCTGAAAATGAGTGCCTTGCCCAATGCATCTCTGTACGAGGTCCTTTCAAAGGCTTACTTTCAAATTAAGGACCTCAAATCCCTTCTGTGTTGCTTCCAAGATATAATATATTTAGGGTCTGGCTGATGAATCAATGTCTGCTGATATTTGAGCCAGAATCACTGAGATGCAATATAAGATGTAATTTACTTTATACAGAAAATCTGTTTTTATGAAGACAGGGATATGATAAATCACAGGCCATTGTCCACAAGTGTGCTTTTGTTGTAACTTTTACTGGTGCTATCGTCTTGGATGGAGGGTTAATATGCGGTGAGCTAGAATGGTTGGGGATCTCCTTTTCTTTGTATGTTTCTAGTGCTTATAATGTTTCACATGTTCAGACTTTATGTTTTTGCCAAATTGATCTTACACAGTATGCAAACACCTTGCATTAAGTTGTTTCTGAGAACCGTTTTGTTATATAATGTAGCCTCATGATCATTGTTATAAAATTATTTTGCGTTGATTCTTTAGCTTGTAAAAGATTTAATTTTAATGTGGAAGGTTATTCTGTAGTAATCACACACGTACATCCACTTAATTTTGTTTTAACATTTGTCTTTGTGAACCCGCTTAAGTTTTCATGTCGATTTTCAGAAGTTCAACTGATTTACATAACCATGTATCAAGAGGAAATAGTAAGAAGATTTGGCTCAATTCCACTTTCAAAATCATTTTAGTCCACAGCTCCACAGCTTTCTCTATACAAACCCTGGTTGCGAAAGCCACATAAGTGAATTATAGCCCCCACTTCGCAATAATACCATCTTTCTCATTACACAAACACAGTTTTGCTTCTTCCACTCTTCCATCTCGTAAAGGCCCTTGATGAATATCTATATAGTAAGTGAATATATCAGATTGCGATATTCAATTTCTTCATCTCAGCCATAAGCTCAATGCCATAGGTAAATTTCCAGCCTGACAATGCCCTTCAATTAAGTATTGTTAAACAAATGTTGGGCACAACAGCCACTTAGGCCATATAGACAAAGTGAATCTGTTAAAATGCCAATCGTCACAACATTGGAGGCAATCCACTGAATCTTGAATTTCTCTAATATCCACAACACGAATAGTTTTTGCCACCTTTCTTCTTGCCTTGAACACATCCTCTGTCTTCTCCATTATACCTCCCCAAAAACCCAAAATCATAGTCGTGTAGATAATAACATTAGGTCTAATCCCCCCTTATTGACATTTCGTCAAACTTTCTTAACTTGTCACTTCACAACCGATCGCAATGGAGCTTCCATCATATCCCATACGTAACAGTAGGAACGACACCGACATAACCACCATATAAGTGTAAGTCTCCCACAAAGAGTGAAACCTCATGCCTTAACCCCAATCCGGAAGTAGTGCATTAGAAACCATGACTGTGGGTGACACCTTGAGCCTTCTAAGATCCCAGTAAGTTCATGCTACAGACCCATTTTCAATAACCGAAGTATCACAAAAATCCATAAACATGACAACCAATTCCTTCCCTCGATGCGACCGATTGTTCTTTGAATACAATTGAGCGAACCCGACGGGGTTTGCAAAAACTTTAACAGATCATGTTAACAGGATCCATTCAAACTTTTCCGCCAGCATACCAATGTGCCTTAGTCAAGTTGCCAATTGATGGCTGTGTTGAGATCGATTGGTCCATCTGGATATTAATCTGGCCCGAAAACGGAGTTTTGAATAGTTTAAGCAACCTGGCTAGGGTTTTTCACTTTCAAGTATGGTTGCGGGTGAACGTTCACAACGTAAGATACATTGGGTTTCTCTGAAGAAACGGTCCGTAGATGGATTATTTCAGATGTAGAAGGACAACGGAGGAGGAGATGTGCCCTTGATGTGTTGGGATTCCACTTGTAGCGATTTAAAGGTCTGTAATTTGGCGGGCAAAGCTTCAAAACTTTGCTGATGATGGGATTCACCGTGTGTACTCCCTACGCCATTAAATAGGATCACTATGTCGCGAGAGGTTTGAGTAATAATATAAACATGGAATTAGAGCTTCATCTAGTCATCTCTCGCTATTCAGAGTAGAGGGGCAGATGAGAGATGAAACACAAGATGCAATGGAAGTCATGGCCGCCTCGAGTATCGGCCAGACAAATCTAGCATAAATGAAGTGATAAAAGGTGAAGACTGATTACTCCTTTAGTTATAAAGTACCAATAAAAATGTAACTGTTTGTTTTGGCATGCTATTTTATTTGATTGGTTTTGACTAAGTTTCTGACAAAAAAAAAAGCAAAGAACAAGTTTGTTTGAGAATGACATCGACATATTAGGTTATGGGGTTTTGCACAATTGTATTCAAGAAATCAGTCGCATTGAGGGAAGTAATTTTGATGTCAATGTTTTATGTGTGTTTTTTGATACTTTGGTTATCTAAATGGTTTCTTGTAGATGAAGCTTGTAGGTTTCTAGTAGGCTCAAGGTGTCACCCGCAGTCATGGTTTTGTATGCCTGCTTACTGGATTGGTTAAGGCACACATGGTTTTGCTCTTTGTGGGAGACTTACACCTATATGGTTTATGTCGACGTCGTTCCTACTGTTGTTACATATGGGATATTGGTGGAAGCTCCTTGCGCTCAGGGTGAAGTTGACAAGGCAAGAAAGTTGTTCGGTGAAATGTTAATGAGGGGAACATACCTATTGTTATTGTCTACACGACTCGGAAATGGGCTTATTGTGGGGAGTCTATGATGGTAGAAACCGAGGATCAGTTCAAGGCAATGAAGAAGTGTGGTGTCTCTCCAAATCTATACACTTACAACACTATGATTGACAGCTATTGTAAGCTGGCAAAACTATCTCGTGCTGTATATATATACCGAGAAATGTAGGTCAAGGGATTGCCTCCCAATGTTGTGACAATTGGAATTTTAATGGATGCTCTTTGTAAGCATGGAGAACTTACAAAAGATAGAAACCTCTTTGTCTATATGGCCAAGTTGGTTATTCGTCCCAACATATTTGTTTACAATTGCTTAATTGATGGGCATTGTGAGGCTGGAAATTTACCTATAGCATTGAGCTTATTGACTGAGATGAAGAAATTGAATATAGTATCTGATATATTCACTTACTGTATACTCATAAAGGGCCTCTGCGAGATGGAAGAGTGGAAGAAGCAAAACTTGTGTTTGTGAACATGAGAGAAGATGGTATTGTTGTGATTGTTATGGCATATAATTCACTTATATGTGGCTTTTGCAACCAGGGAAGTATGGAGAAAGCTGTGGAGCAGTGGACTCAGATGATTGAAACTGGAATTGAGCCAAATCTTCTTACATATTCCTCACTGATACATGGTTATGTAAATTAGGGAGACATGGATGCTGCAATGGATGTATGTTTAGAAATGTTGATCAAAGGGTTCCTACCTGATGTAGTTGTATATACTGACTTGATGATGGGCATTTCAAAAATGGTGATTCAAACAAGGTTGTTCTATTGTACAAAGAAATGCTGGAGAAGGGAATAACTTCAAATGCTTTTACTATCCGTTGCTTAGTTGATGGATTGTGCAAAGATAGAAGAATGGATGATGCAACGAGAACGTTCTTGAAACATACAAGTCCCAAGGACGACTGTTCTGCATCTATACATTGTTTATACTGCTTTTATCCAAGGTTTATGCAACAATGGGAGGATTATTCAAGCTAGTAAATTTTTCTCACATATGAGGTGGTATAGTATCAAGCCTGATGTTGTGAACTACCTTGTACTAACAAGGGGGCACGTTCAAGATGGCCAATATCTTGACATACTGCTGCATGCAGATATGCTGAAAAGGAGTGCCTTGCCTAATGCATCTCTGTACGAGGTCCTTTCAAAGGCTTACTGTCAAATTGGGGGCCTCAAATCCCTTCTGCGTTGCTTCCAGGATATAACATATTTAGGGTCTGGCTGATGAATCAATTTCTGCTGAGATAGAAGCCAGAATCACTAAGATGCAATATCAGATGTAATTTACTTTATATAGAAAATCAGTGTTTACGAAGACAGGGATATGCTAAATCATAGGCCATTGTGCACAAGTGGTGCTTTGTTGGAACTTTTACTGGTGCTTCGGCTGGGAGAGAGGCTGATGCGGTGAGCTGAATGGTTGGGGACTCTCCTTTCTTTGTAAGTTCTGGTGCTCATAATGTTTCACCTGTTCAGACTTATATGTTTTGCCAAGTTGATCTTACACAGTATGCAAACACCTTTGCAATAAGTTGTTTCTGAGAACCGATTTGTTATATAATGTAGCCACATGATCATTGTTATAAATTATTTTACGTTGATACTTAGCTTGTAAGGATTTTAATTTTAATGTGGGAGGTTATTCTAAAGTATCAACACACGTACATCCACTTTATTTTGTTGGACATCTGTCTTTGTGAACCCGCTTCATGCTTCATGTCGATTTTAGAAGTTCAACTGATTTACTTAGCCATGTATCAGAGAGGAATATGTAAGAAGATTTGGCTCAATTCTACTTTCAATCATCTGAGTCCACAGCTCCACAGCTTTCTTCATACTTCCCTGGTTGCAAAAGCCACATATAAGTGAATTATATGTTAACTTATAGAGATAACCATGTATCAGAGAGGAATATGTAAGAAGATTTGGCTCAACTCCACTTTCAATCATTTGAGTCCACGGCTCCATAGCTTTCTCCATACTTCCCTTGTTGCAAAAGCCACATATAAGTGAATTATATGCCACAACATTCGCAACAATACCATTTTTCTCATGTTCACAAACACAAGTTTTGCTTCTTCCACTATTTCCATCTTGCAAAGGCCCTTTATGAATATACAGTAATTGAATATATCAGATACTATATTCAATTTCTTCATCTCAGTCCATAAGCTCAATGCTATAGGTAAATTTCCAGCCTCACAATGCCCATCAATTAAGTAATTGTAAACAAATATGTTGGGATGAATAGCCAACTTGACCATATAGACAAAGAGGTTTCTAGCTTCAATAAGTTATCCATGCCTACAAAGAGAATCCGTTAAAATTCCAGACGTCACAACATTGGGAGGCAATCCATTAACCTGCATTTCTTGGTATATATCCACAACACGACATAGTTTTGTCGCCTTTCACTAACCGTCAATCATAGTGTTGTAAGTGTATAGGAAAGACACCACACTTCTTCATTGCCTTGAACAGATCCTTCGCTTCTACCATCATAGACTTCCCATAAAAACTCCAAATCAGAGTCGTGTAGACAATAACATTAGGTCTAGTCCCCTTCATTGACATTTCGTCGAACAGCTTTCTTGCCTTGTCAACTTCACCCTGTGCTCAATGAGCTTCCATCAATATCCCATGCGTAACAACAGTAGGAACGACACCGACATAAACCATATATGTGTAAGTCTCCCACAAAGAGCGAAACCTACATGCCTTAACTAATCCAGCAAGCAGTGCATTACAAACCATGACTGTGGGTGACACCTTGAGCCTACTAAGAACCCAGTAAGCTTCATATACAAGACCCATTTCAGATAACCGAAGTATCAAAACCCCATAAACATTGACATCAAAATTACTTCCTTCGATGCGACCGATTTTTTTTAATACAATTGAGCAAACCCGACGAGGGTAGCAAAACTTTAAAAGATCGTGTATCAGGACTTCCATCAAACATTTTGCCTCAGCATACCAATGTGCCTTAGTCAACATGACAATGATGGCTGTGTGAGGTCGAATGGTCTTTGGAGTATTAATCAGGCCCGAAATGAAGTTGAAAAGGTTATACGCCTGGCTAGGGGTCTCACTTTCAAGTATGGTGCGGGTGACGTTCGCAATGTAAGAAGACATGGGTTTCTCTGATGAAGAGGTCGTAGATGGATTAGTGTCAGATGTAGAAGGACAAGAGGATGAGGATACTGCCCTTGATGTGTTGAGATTCCACTTGTAGCAGTTTAAAGGTCTGTAATTTGGAGGGCAAAGCTTCAAACTTTGCTTGATGATGGGATTCGCCGTGTGTACTCCCTACGCCATTAAATAGGAGCACTATGTCAGCGAGTGGTTTGAGAATATTAATATAAACATGGAATTAGAGCTCCATCTGGTCATCTCTCTATTGAGAGTAGAGGGCAGATGAGAGATGAAACACAAGATGCGACGGCAGTTACGGCCGCCTCGAGTATCGGCCAGACAAATCTAGCAGAAATGAAGTGAAAAAAAGTGTAGAACTGATACTGTTTAGTTATAAAGTACCAAATAAAAACGTAACATGTTTGTTTTGGCATGCTATTTTATTTGATTGGTTTGAACTATGTTTTTGGCAAGAAAAAGAAGCAAAGTACAAGTTTGTTGAGTATGACATCGACATATAGGTTATGCTAGCTTAATTAATTTGGGATTGTTTTTGTTGTGTTATTATTTTATATGTATCATTATGTTATTGAAGGAGAATATAAGACTCATATGAGATTTTAGTGATGTGTGTACATATGTCATTATATATGTCAAGCAGCCGAACAAGACCTTAATATATTATATGACATCAGAAAAAAGACCTAGATGTACAATATGTTTAAGTCTCAACTAATAACATGTTTTTCCCGGCTCATTCTTTCCCTTCCTAGAGGAATGGTTCAATCCATGAAGTACTCTCCTTTCTTTAACTCACAATTATCCCGCTAGCCTTGCTAAAGTTGCAATTGAACACCAAGTCTCGACTTCGGTCGCCTCCTCGGCCAAGATAAAGTTGAAAGGTTTTAAAGCACTTGTATTCCCTATAATATGAAGGTCATGCACCCGCTATGCTCTCAAAACCTTGACATGGCAGGTATATCTCGAGAACAGGGGATGGGTTCACCCCGTGATTGAAAGAGCAATTGTTGTCACTTTTTGGCTATAGTATCAAGTTTTTAGTAGAACTTTACACTTTCTTGCATTTAGTGAAATACAACATGAAATCATAAGCTCCCAAGTAGTGGGAGGAGCAAAAGACTATAAGAAGGAAATGGTTGAATCAGAATATTAAGTTTATATTTTTGTCAGTGGATAATATGAATGTTTTTATCATGTTCAATCAATTGTATGTTTTCAAAGTAGATTATCCTGAAACATGGATAGGTCTAACCTAAAAGAAGACTTTTTGAAAACTAAAAAATGACGACCTTCCATGGATTTGCCTATATAAGTTCTGATTAAGACCAAGGAGTTAGTTATATATACCAAGCATTCTTCTTACGGCTAAATCCAATCTTTTGATCCTACAAACAAGGAAAACATTCAAGTTTTTTTAATTCATTTTTAAGTAGGAAAAAAATGAATGAAAAGAAAAGTGTAAGGGATAAGATAAATTAAGAAGCATCTTTTATCTAAAATATTTCATTTCAGAAAAAAATTGGGATTTTTAAGAAAGATGGTGTATAAACGTAACTACCTTGTTAATCTTAACCAAATTAATTAATAGTAATAAAATATTTTAGAACAAAAAAATTATAATATCTTTGTGCTAAAATATGGATACATTAGTATCTCCATTTAAATAAAGACAAACTAAGCTGATATTTTTTCGACAAACAATAAATAGTTGGTGAGTAAAATCAGGACTTAATGACAATAAATTTAACCTGCTATGTTATACTATTTTTTTCCTTCTTTCATCTTTTTACTAGAAATATTTGGTTAAATGAAAATTTTTATAAATAAAGAAAATTTTACAAATCAATTCTTTTAGCCTTGTTTTTATTGAAGGAAAAGTTTGTTTTAAATCAAAATATATAGAGTAGTTACGTTATTTTTAAAAGGTATATTTTAATGTAAAATATAAGTAAAATAACATATCTCTTATTAAAAGATATTTTAAATCAAATTTGTCTTCAACAAATCTATAAATTTTGGCGAGTAACATCAATTCTTAATGACAACTACATTAACGTGCACCATCATCTCATTTTTTTTATACCTAATATCATACTTTTCTTTATAATATTTCATATTCCATATTATTATATCATTTGTTATATATCATGAATTTGGAAAGTGAATTTAAATATAGTTTTGAATATATACATGTTTACTTTACAATTTGAGTTACAATTAAAATAATGAAACATGAATTGAATGTCATTAAAGTTTCTTTAAATACTTTATTGACATTGGATATAAGTACAAGTTCGCAGGCACGCGGTTTTTGACCTATCGGCTAGTGGAAAATTAGTATACACATTTTACAATATTCTTTCGGTTCAAACCCTATTGTATTGACAATTCGAGTAAAATGGGTAAGTTTAGATCAAATAAGTAAGTTTAGGTCAAACGTGAGGATTCGGGATAAATTGTTTCAGGTCATTCTCATTTAGAAGAATTGTTGTTGGATTCCATCTTTGATGTCTTTGATGGATCTTATAATTATACAAATATAAAGCCTCGGCCATATTATATTGTATGAGATTTCCGTGCCCAAACTACAGTAATTATAAAAGTCTAGTTCATAAGTTCATGTTTACTATTTGTATAACTAGAATGAGAGATTCTTTCGAGATGAATATATTTCAATATTTTCCTTATCATTTCACTTTATGTGGAAATGAATATGGTATATGTAGACCTCAAAAATTCTCACCCCATAAAACAAAGTTCAAAAAAAAAATGAGATGGGTCGTTGCCTTTGTATTTCAAACTGAATTATCATGCTTGCCAAATAAAGCCATCATTTTATCACTAAAGTTTCAAATCATTCTTTTTGAAAAGAAAAAAAAACTTTGAGGAAAACTGTAGTTTTCAAAAATTGAATTTTCAACACCAAATCGATTTTGAAAATCATAATTTTCACATTATCGTATATATTATGTCATCAAACATATTTTTATGTGTTTTTTTATCTAGCTCATCGTTAGTTAATATTTCTTTTAAATCACCTATTCTACATCTGTCAGAATTCATAAATAAAATACTTTTTATGCATTTGTAACTCATGAAATCAGTTGTGGTCTGGTGGTGAAGGTGCCTTTTGTTAGTTGTTGGTCTTTTGGTTCTAACCTCACTAGAAATTATTTTTGTTTGTTTATATTCCAGAACAATTACACCATCTCAGTCACCACGAGCAGGATGTCAATTTTGACCCAAACCCGAAATCCGATCCGTAAAAAGCCGGGTTCTGGTTGAGATTTTTGACCGTAACCCGAAATTTTTTTAATTAAAAATAGAAAATATGTTATATTTAATGATTTAATTAGTATTTAATGATTAATTTATAACTAAAATAAACATTTAATCGATAACATATGATTATATATTGTACATATAATTAGTAATATTATAGTATTATATTTTTTTATTAAATAATCTAAAATTTAAAAAATAAAATAATTTTTGAAAAAACAGGTCGGGTTCGGTCTACCCGCTCCGGGTTGGGTTAAGAAGTATAACCCGTTCCGGATTCGGGTCGGTTCGGGTTAATCAAAACTATTTTCTCGGGTCGACCCGAAACCCGATTTTGACACCCCTGCCACGAGCCCGAATACCCTGCGTCGGCTTCTTCTTCTTGGTCACCCGGTCATTCCTTTCTCTGACCCAATTCCTAGCCCAACTTGATCAATTCCAAACCCTAAAAAAGACACATGTTCTGCCTTTATAATCATAAGCCATCAACCCTGAAAAAGAGAAGGAGAGGTGGCCAATCCCGAGGATTATCATATTTCTCACGCACTAATACAACTACATTCATCTCCACATTTTCATTCTTCCTGGTTTTTGAAAGCTGGCCCGGGCTGGCTTTTTGGGAAGCCCGTTCCCACCGCGCTCACGGCCCGGCTGGCCTGCCAGCGGTAGTGGGAATTCTCCCGTTCCCTGGTCAAAGACTTAGTTGGATGCGGGATCTACTCCACGAGGAGCGGTACGGACGTAGATGATATCATCACGACCTCTCTTTTCGTACCGCTAGGGATGCTTAACGCCACTTCGCCAACTGGCGTTACCTGCGCTTTCGTGTCTCTCAGTGTGGTCAGCACTTGGTGTTTTCGAGCAGCGAGGCTTACACCCATTCGCATTAGTTCATCCAAAGTTCCTTACCCTTATGCACGAATTATTGAAGAAGCCATCTTCCTATCAAGGTTAAGGAGTCAACTGAGCATCTCAGCGGCGGGATTGAATACCCTCCTCGAATCAGAGTTTCGAGAAACCCAAACACCCAAAAAAAAAAAAAACCATGCCGAGTACTCTCCACCACCGGGGACCATAGTCGTAACCACCCTATCACCGGAAACATTCGCTCCGCCGATCCACCCTCACCTTCGTTTTGAACAACAGTTAGGAAAAGGAAACCCAGAAAATGAAAAAGCACACATGAGCCCTCTTCCACCAAAGGACAGCATTAACTATCGCCGGAAAGCTTCTTCCTCACCCAAAATCACCGTCAACTCCATGCCATTGTCGGATACCTCCGCACTACTATCCCTCTCCCATTTACATTTTCGAACAGCAACCTTCTACTTCCTGGCTGTGGGAGAACTTCAGAAATAGAGGAACTCACACCCCACTTCCACCACCAAAAAATGATGCTCGAAACGTTGGGACTCCCACTGCTGTTCTTCACCAGAAAGTGTTCTTTGTCTTCACCAACCTTGTTTCTCTTTCGTTCAGTTCTATAGTAGAGCAAGTGAGCTCTGACTCATGGCTTTCTCATCATTTCTCTGTCAAATATCATCTCGTTTTTTTTATTTCTTCTTTCTGCTATTCGATTTCTCTTCACAATGTTTAAAGTTTAACGCCAAATGGGCTGAATCGGCGACACCTACATGCTCAGTTTTCACTTCTCCAGCTCACATGCCATTTTTGAAATGAATGCCAAGTCACCGTGGCCTCTCGGGTTTCATGAAAATGCAGAGCATCTTCTTCGTTTTGTTTTTCTTTATTATTTGCTTTGCCTCTTTCACGAGAACAACCCCAATACTTTGCCCCAAAGGTTTTTATTCTCGCTCCCATCTGTTGTAATTTTTTTTATCCTTTCCTTGTTTAATAGTTTGTGTTCTTAGTAATCAGGTCGGACCTCCGCAGGTTCTATGTGGAGATCGATTTCAATTTAAGCTTCCTGTACAGCTCAGACTCTGGTGCATTAGCTATACATGTTTATTCTATTTTGGTTTAACTTTCTGCTTACTGCTGGAGCTTCATCTTTGACAGGTTGTATTGCGGCTAAGCAGGTCTTCGACGCTTTTGTTCTCTCTGTTTATATACGAGTACATATTGTAAAATAATGATTGTGCTACCACGCTAAGCTTTGTTTTTTTTTTATAGTTACGGTAGTGAATAAGTATCTTTGGTTTTAGTCTCTTAAGCCATCCGGATTCTTCGCAGGCTTGCTTCAGTTGTCCACCTATCGGTGATCGTTGCCACCGTGCTACGGGTATCTTGTTCTAACCCCATCAGACCTTGAAATCATCTTTGCTTGAACCATGATTCTTCATGGAACATATGTGTGTTGTATATTACTGCTCCTTAGATTCCCAGTATACTTCTCTTGTGCTTTTTTTTTACCTAGTGATTGCTATGAACTGACAAGAATGCTCCTCATTTTCTTTTGTCTGGTGTATATTTGTTTAAATTAAAGACCGTTAGTTGCCTGATTAACTACAAACCTCAATGGGAGGGTTTAAGCAATAAAATGAAGATTAAGGCTTAACCATGTTTTTTGTTTCATGCGCTTAGCAACCGTGAATGTAGTTTCCATTACACTCCTTGGGTGTAATCGTTAAAAAATAAAATAAAAAAGAAAAAGGGAACGAAATACTAATTAGCAATGCTGAGTATAGGTTTTATGACATTCCTAACTTGTTTAAATGTTTTAGCTTAAAAATTATGACTAAAAAGACATACGGGCCTTGTTTAGCATTCAGATGACTTTGTCTCATGCTAGTTCGATTTGATTACGTATCTTCGGAGCCATCACTTGCCTTAATAACTTGGATTAGTGTAGTAATTTTGCCTTGAATCGTGAGTTGTACTCGTTTGAAGTAATTTTTTTTTTTTTTTGAAAGAAACGGAAACTAGGAATGTTTTTTTTAGTCATTAATCAATTCATATTTTTTGTTACGTCCATGTACGAATTTTCTTTTGTCCATATACTTTTTAGCATGTAGCTATTTGATTTACTCATCTTTCTTTATCTTATAACATGATGGGTTCAGCCCAAAATATAAAAATTGATTCAAACCTAACTCGTAGCTAGTCCGACTCGACTAGGACAAGTAACCATAGTAACAAGCCATAGGACCAAAGCCCTTAGGATAGTGGGTGCCCTTCACATTTAGTGGGTCGTGTGTCCTTTTTGGTGAAGGTGACACCCCCTAAAATACATCCTTAAAGTCAAAAAAAAGAACAAAATTATTCAAAATATTTTCACATAAAGGATTTGTTTCTGAAATTTTTAAAACCGAGAAATGAATGAATTAATTCGCCCCATGTCCAACTCAGATCATCCACAAATTCAATTCAAGCCCAAATCCAATTCAGTGCAAGCCCAACTCCACTTCAAAAATCAGCTCAATTCCAATTTCAATCCAATTCCAATCCAAAATCAATTCCATTTCAATCTCAATTGCAATTCAAACTCAATTTCAATTTCAATTCCAAATCAATTCAGTTTCAATCTTAAATTGCAATTCAATTTCAATTCAACCTCAATTCACTTCTAATTCAATTTCAATCCAATTCCAATTCATTTTCAATCCGATTCAAATCCAATCTAATTCCAACTTCAATTCAATCCCAATTCAATGCAAAAATTCATTTCAATCCCAATTCAATTCAAAATTCATTCAATTCTAGTTCAATTTCATTTAAAATTCAATTTCAATTCCAAATTCAATTCTAATTCTATTTCAATCCAATCTAAATTTAATTCCGATTTGATCCCAATTTAGTTCGGAAATACATCTCAAAAATTCAATTCAATCCCAAATAATTTCATACTTCATAAATCTCAAATTCCAACATCAAAGTTTCAAAACTCCTCAAAATCTCCAATACCCCAAACTATGTTTGTCTCACAGACCCGAGCGTCTCACAGACTTCGTCATCCAAGGTTTCGACTGTGCAACGACTTTTTTTTTTGAATTTTTTTTAAAAGTACACAAAATACCCTTGTTTGGTTTTATAGTTTACAATATGCCACTATTTAAGTTTGGTAGTTTAAAATATGTCATGATTTGAGTTTTGATGTTCACAAAATGCCCCTGTTTTTTTTACTGTAACGGCTAGTTTGAGCTTAACAGCTCTTTTTGCCTATATAAAGACCTTCTTACCATTTAAACAAAGAACGAAGACCATACTAAAACCATGGTGTGGAGTCCCATCAAACCTTACCCTATCCCGCAAAGAAACTTTGGTTAGAAAGGCGTACTATAGCTGTTGGGCATGTGATTTTTTTAAAGTGGTGGGCACCAATGATGCAAGATCGATACTCTCCTCATCCTAGGGTAAGACACGATGGCTACACCAAATCGTACTCAACTATGATAACCTTTACCTCTACTGCTGCATCTGCTCATTCTGAAGCTCCACATCAAGAGAGCATGACAGCTGATGTGAATCTTATCAGTAGCATTAAGGAGGAGATAAAGAAAGAATTTAAAGAAGAGATGAGGCAATGCATAAAGAAGATGTTTCTTTAAGGTGTAGTTGTATTTACAACTGTAATGTGTATCCGGAAGATATGAAGTACTTTCATATATATTAATGCTTAAAAAATCATGTGTTTGTAGCTGTTTACAGTTCTACTTACAATAACTTTCACATCTTTCCAAAAAAATCAACTAAAACCACCACTAAACAGATTTGCGCACAACGATTACATCGTTGCATTACCAACAACACCAACAGAAGAACAGATTAGTGATAGTCACACAACGATTAGATCACTTGCATTAGCAACAACACCAACAGAAGAACAGATTAACCATAGTCACACAACAATTAGATCGCTTGTATTAACAACAGCACCAACAGAAGAACAGATTAGTCATAGTGACACAATGAATTGTTTGAAACTTTTTATTGATTGTAGTTGTAAACAAGGCTATGACTTTAGTATGGTGTGTGCTTTGTTTACATGGTAAAAAAGTCTTTATATAGGCAAAAGAAAGAGTTGTTGGGTTTAAACTAGTCTTTACAGTAAAAACATGGGCATTTTATGAACATATAAACTCAAATCGTGACATATTACGAACATCAAAAAACTTACATAGTAGCATATTGTGAATTATAAAATCAAACAAGTATATTTTGTGTACTTTCAAAAAATTAAAAAAAAATCAAACTTATTATCCAAGATATTTTCATCATTCACTAGAGAGACTTAACAACAAAACTAACATCTATTAACAGACAATAATATTTTATAAACATTAAACTCGTGACATTTTATGAATAACATTTTAAAAAGGTATACCGTGAAATACAAACTCAATTCGTGACTTTTTATAAATTTTCCTAAAAATTTATTAATAAGTTGAATTCTACTCCACTCTAGAGTTTTTTTTTTTCAATAATCCAAGTGAACATTGTCAATAGACACCCCACCGGATATGGTTCAAGTCGAATGTTGAAAAGAACAAATTATTTATTCAATTTTTTCTGAAAACCGATGAATTCCAATGCTAACATTTCTTACTTGATGTGCCTGAAGACGAAAACTCGTAATTTGAAAAATATTAATTGACACCATTTACAACTTCAAAAGAGTGGGAAAAAAAAGGAGCATGAAGCGACGCAGCAGCCCCACGTTAAGTACTATAGTCATGTCGCAATAGTGCACACTTTAAACTCCTGAGATTACAAATCCTTATGAGAAAAAGCTAACTTCCTGTTTTCTGACGTATGAGATTTTGACTATAGCCAATGCACATTGGTTGTGGTTCTAGGTAGAGGACCTCACCTCCCAGGGGATTGTTAGGATACATATCTGGTTGATTCATAAAAACAAAGACGTACTAGCTTCTACTAAAGGGGGACTTGCGGATAGATCCAATGGAACAAAAGCATCCTGTCAAAAGGGTATCTGCACCACTCCGTTTGTCAGAAGACTAGAAACCACACCTTTGATAGAGTCAATCTCAAGTTTGAGACCGCACTCTCTTCCCATTTTGCTGCTGTCGCTGCTGAGGGAGCGGCTGTTCTGAAGAAGGAAGTGCCCACCCTCCCCTGCCTGTTCCGCGGTCCTGTCCAGCCGAATTAGCTCCTGTAACAAACAGGAAAGCCGAAATTAAACTAACGGGTTATGGGACATTTGCGAGACATAACATGTCAATGTATAAACAGTTTTAATCATCGACATTACTGTAATCTAGTTGCAAATACCACAAAATTTAACAAGCAATATTCCGGCAGTTTCAATTTCCGAAATGGATGAGTAACTCAAACATCATCAAGCCAGTTTGTTAGCCGTTCCCTTACTCAGCTAGCTCCAACACTTTTCTCAGTCAGCCTGAGAAAAAAACTAGGAGGATACTCACCATAGTTATGAAAACCATCGACCCTGTCACCCAAGACAGGCAAATGTCTTTTTGCATTTCCTTTCCATGCCTCGTCAAATCCAGGAAGTTCATCTGTACAAATACAACCATGTCAAGTACTAGATATGCGGAATACCAACCTCCACAAGCAAATCCCAATCTTAAAAACATGGTTTACCTTCATCAAGATTGTGAAGTGTCTGCATGGAATCCACTTTTCCGTCAGATTCCAGCTTCCTTGTCAGAGTATGTCCCTGCATTGCAAACAAACATCCTCACATTACCAAGGGGTCCTCCAAGAACTGCAGATGAACATCAATCATCACAACCATGGAAAAGAATAGTACCTTGTTGTGAAGCCCCCTGGAGACCTGGTGAGTTGCTCGGCGGGTGGTACTATCAGCTTCTTTGTGTTCTTCAAATGTAACCTGACACAAAATTTCAAGCATGACAAGAGTCATCAAAGTCGATATAACCATCATAAGCACAGCTCAAAGAAGCAATCACGGATTATCTAATTCGTCAATAGAGTTCATACCCCATCACTCCCGCTTCTCTTGGTACTGGATTTGGTATAGTAAGCTCCATTTGCACCCCCATATGTAACTGAAGAACTTTGGAAAGTGAAGCATTGTGACTGTGGCTGTGCAGCTGCCATCTGATTCATCCTGTTCTGGGGAGGTTGTGTCATGTTCCTCATCATGCGATGATCATTATATGGAACATGATTGCTCTTCCTCTCTGCCAAAATCAATAAACCAAAAAAAAAAGAAATTCTTAACTTAGCAGGAAGCACAAAAGGCAGTCAGAAACATCATTAGATCAAGGCACTAAATGCCTGTACCATGAATTCTATCATCAGGATACTCCACAGTAGGTTCCTTTCCCGATCTGCTGGGCTTTCTGGACACATCATTTGTTCCCTCAACAGCTTCATCTTCTTTATCTTCCTCATCAGAATTTATTTCTTCAATAACTGGACCCTTTCGTTTGTTAGGATGCTGTTGAGGCTCTGGCTGTTGTTGCTCTATAAATCCAACAGGAGCTTCATGAGAAAACGGACTGGGCCCTGGACCAATGAAGCTAGGTCCAAACATACTTCCAAATGGGCTTCCACCAAACGGGCGTCCACCGCCAAATGGGTGTCCTCCACCAAATGCGTTTCCGAATGGGCTGGCACCAAATGCACTTCCAAATGGTTGGGTGAAAAATGGATCATCAAATGGATCCCTCCCTCCAAAGAAATTAGATATCAGACTCCCTTGACCACCAAACCCAGGAAGTCCACCGAAACCAGCAAAAGGGTCACCAGAGCCAAAAGGATCCTGGCCTCGCCCTCTTCCTTGCATCTTTGCTTTTCCACTTATCACTGAAAAAAAATGGTAATCCAGTTCTCAGAGACCATACAAATAAACAGAACTATGACAACAAAGAAGCAAATGTTTTGAGGCAAAAATTGTCAAGGGGCAAAGTGGAGTCACCAAGTTGAATGTTACTTCAATTCAGTTCTTCAAGGCGTGTCACCATCAGGCATAATATAATGTCCACATGAAATTCAAACAAAAATTAACGAATAGCAGCTCGGTACAACACTACTGCCCACAAATTTCTCAAATCGTCTTCTGTAAGAGAAAAGGTACAGGACCTCAATTTACTTGTGCAAACAGGATTGTATCATCAAAGAGTATCTTACTACATAGGATAAAATTGTCACCCGCAACTAGGTTTTCATCAAAGAGAAGCAAATATTTCAGATCCACCACAAAAAATTACCAAGAAATCAGGAATTTAACTTTTGCAGATGGAGGCGAGACTTTAAGAGCAATTCAGCTTCCAGCCATAACATATTCTACAGAACCAAACACCTAAGCATAAACACGATTGATCATTGATAATATATCATTTATCTCAACCACCCCCAGTGTTCCTATCATAAAGCAATATACAACCTCCTCAATAACGAAGAACAGATCATCAGGATCCTCCTAGGACGCTATAATCAGCTACGATCCCCAGAGAATTCCAATAAACAAGCATGCGAATTAATACCGCTATCAGCAGCCCCCGCCAAAATGGAGATGATGAAACAACGAGCCTCCTTCACAGCAACATGTACATATGATTTAAACAAACCAAAATCAGAGAAAGAGGGAAGATTTTCATCGGAACTCAAATATTCCGAGAAGGATATTCGATACCAAGACATGAAATTAACCATCAACCAATTCCAGCGCCATAACCACGAATTGAGCGGAGAAAGCAAGATACAGAAAAAGTAAAGTTCAAATACATGCATCAGTAAACCTAATTACGGTGGCAAGCCAGGATACCTTAGCGTGACGAGGAAGATAGAGAATTAGGAAATTTAAGAAAGCTTCCAGCTATCGGGCTTTACGATCTTCAAGTGGTTGTTCAGGAAATTCACTCGAGCTACGGGGTTGAAAGAGAATTATCGAAGAGTTCTATGTTCGCCCATCCTATTTTCTCTTTCCGTTGCGCATTTACTATTTATATTTTTTTTCCACCAAAAGAGTACTATATGTACACAGATACGTGTCTCAACGCGATGGAGAGAGTCAGAGAGAAGGTTCTGGAGGTATGGATGGATATGTGGGATGGGCTCGCTTGTTGGGTCTAAATATTTGCTTCTTAAAAATTACTAACAACCTCTTTGAGGTTTCACTATAATACAATTTACTATCTTGTATTTATCATAATTACTAACAATCCCCATGAGTCGAGGTTCCTTAACTTTGAACCCAAGATTGGTAACTCTGTTAGCCAGACATTAATTGTTTATTGACTTGTAGACTTATTTTAATTAAAAATGCATACGTGCAAAAATTCACTGCATAATCATTCTCTGTGTAACTCACTCTCGTTCTCATGCTTCATCCCACTTCCAATTTCTAAAATCGGCAACCCTAACTCTTCTTCCCCTAAAATTATTCCCAAATCTTTAACCCTTATCTCTCATCGAATTGGCCGGTTTTCCCCAAATCAAAGTCGCCTACATTCTGGTCCATTTTCCCATTCGAACTGTAATAGAGATTCTTCCAAGTATGTACATCTCTCTTTTTGTTTTCTTCATCTTTGTGAATGCATGATGTGGTCTGAAATTATTCCCCAATTTGTTCACTTTTTTTAGGGTTTGAATCACTCCTCTCTATAATACTTGACCATCAAATTAGGGTTCCTCTCTGTAATGGTTGAATTATTCCTCTCTGTCCATGTCACAGTTGCTGAATAAAATGCTAGATTGGTTTTGTGTTGTAGTACTACACAACCTGTGTCTTACCAATTTGAATGCCCATTTCAGATTTTAATGGTACTTATTCTTTGGAATGGTACGTAGTTGTTGTCTGTTTCTTATCATTACATATATAGCAGAGGCTTTAGATTTTATGGGTTTATCAATTTTATTGTTCATTGACATCATTATTTTCAGGTTATGTAGTACTAATACAATGGAATGATATTGTGTTATGTCAATTTTTTCAAAAAATGACTACTGGTGTTAACCCTAATTTTATTTTGGTGTGATGTTGGTTAATTCATAGGTTGTGACCATCCACATGTCATCCTCAAGCAATTCAGTGAGTTTGAGTAAGTTCATCTTTGTCAATGTCAAATTTAAATGTAATAAGAAATCCAAATTTTGATTGCTAACACTGCTGAAAATGGTAAAAACTGTTCTACCGGTGTGATTCGTGTCGATTCTTCAAATGGTGATATGAGGTGGAACACACCTGCACCTTTTGAGAGAAGATTTGTATGGTGAGGAGGTGGACCAGGCTATGTCAACCATGAGAATATGAAACTTAAAGAGGAGATCAAAGAGTTTCCTCAAAGAAGCAACCATTGTGAAAAGTGAAATATTTAAGCTTTTAGTTCTTCCCTATGTTGTTATTGGATCTGTTGTAGTGTTGCTTCTAAAAGCAACATAGATAGAGTTGTTGTAATGTTGTTATGGAGCTATTGTTTTAGTGTCAGATATGTTTTTGTGTAGTCTCCTATGTTTTAGTGTTGCTTTAGTGTTCTTTCCCATGGTGTAGACAAGATGATGCGATTGTAATATAACCAGCAATATGTATGGTTCATTATGTTGATTATGATGATTAAAGACGTATTTGGCAAGTCAGAGTTATATAACCAGCAATATGTATGGTTCATTGGTGTTAGCTGCAAACTGATTTTGAACTATTTGCAGTAACAAATTGAATGCTTTGTTTCTATCGTAACCAACGTCCCTGTTTTATTTTCTCAAAGTCACTTACATCAACTAGTGCCGTTGTTAGACATATTTAGCAACTCAGAGTTATATAACCAGTAATATGTATGGTTCATCACTTGTTATAAATTCGTGAATATATAATTAGTGATATAGACCATAAGTCTGAATGTCTGTCACTTAGCAACCAGTGCAAGGCAGGTGCGTTGTGATATATTATATTAAGGTTTCTTCTTCTAATTTTTCAAAAAAGCAGTTGTACATCAGCGTTACATCAGTAGTATAACAGAAGTACAGTAGCAATATAGCAGCGGTACAACAACATAGCAACACAATAGCAGTAGTTCATTTTATCAAGCTGTTGTCTTCTGTCGGTTTAATCAATTACAATAGCAGCAACTCATTTATCAAGCTGATGTTTTCTCTCTTAAAGATAGATCAGAGCTGCTGCATTTCCTTTTAGAACAATTACATATGCTGTTGTAACAGAAATGAGGTGTGAGCAAAATTCATTATGTTATTAATTGCATTATGTTGTCATATAAACAACAAATTATTGCATTGTTGCAGTCAATACCTGTTGTTGCATTATTGCAACCAAGTTGCTGTTTTCTGCTTGTGTAATCAGTACCTATTGGTTTTTCTTAATAAAACAACAAGCTACCGTAATCATAAAATCTGAAACACAATTCATATTTAGTTAAGTAGCAAGTTGTCTACATAATCAATTACACCAACCCAATCTTAAGTTGTTTTAATTGCTGCTTATCAGTGACTGTCATGCAAATGATGCAAGTGATTCTGGTAAGTGGTAATTAGCTTGCTTAAATTAAGATTAATCTTAAGAATGTCAACCTATTATACTAGTACTCAGTCATGGTTTATACAAGACGCACAGAAAAGAAAAGCTATTCGTCCCCTCTCTTTAATTTGACTAAATTTGTACCAGTATTAGTTTGATAGTGAATGATCTTAATATAGAAGTTGCATTGCAGAAGCAACTGTATAGATGATGTTCTTCAATTTAAAAATCACAGCAATAGCATAACAACAACATTGTTGCAGTAAAGAAACTGAAACATCAACCTGCTGCATTGTTGCATTGCAGAAGTAGCTATACAGATGATGTTCTTCAATTTAAAAATCATAGCAGCAGCATAACAACAACATTGTTGTAGTAAAGAAACCGAAACAACAACCTGCTGCATTGTTGCATTGTAAAAGCATCTGTACAGATGATGTTTTTCAATTTAAAAATCACAACAGCAGCATTGTAACACCCCTACCGCTAATCCTCTACTTACCTTCTAATCGTCTCGGTTATCCTACTACTCACAGCGGAAATACAAATACTATGGCGGGTGATACAACGCCGCTAACCGCCCATACGGCTAGCAAGGCTTACTCTACATACAGTAACGGTCCGATGTTCAGAATATACCGAGCTACTATAAATACTTCCCAATACACAGATATCATTTTCTTACAATGTTTGATTACTGAGTATCCAAAAATATAAGCAATTACATCCCTTCATCAAGTTACAAAAATCATGAGTTTAATAACCTACTCATTCTACCAATTCACAATTCTTTCAATATCCAAAAGGGACACCCCATGGTACACCGGCTATTCAAAAAGGCATTAAGCCGTGTACAACTTGGTACACCATCCACAACCTACTCACTACACAAAGGAGATTAATCTTGGTCTCATCATGACCTTCATCCTTCACGAGCACCTGTAAAATTAAAAATAGTGCCCCAAGGGGCTCAGTAAAAGTTGCGCATAAACTTCACATACACCGCGTGCTAACGAGGGTACGCCGACTAATTGGTCAAATACATGGAGTTCGTTTTCATACATGCTATTACATACATTAATACATTCATACAGGGCACATACTCACAAGATACAATACGTACAACCGAAAGGCAATACACAAGCCAAACAGCATAGCAATACACTTTGTAGTTCATACTCCAACTTTGTTAGCTAGTTACCCATCTGGGTTAATCAGATGTTCTTTTACTCTTTTATTCGGTACCATACTACTTACACAATCTTACTCATACAATACTTACTTACTTACTTTCTTACTTGTTACTTACTTTCTTACTTACTTACTTATACTCATGTTAAGTCAGTGTGACCTCCAGACAGGGACTACACCGTCCCACCACCGGGCTTTAGGATGGCTCACTAATCCAGGTTGCTACCCATTTAAGGGGTTTGGACCATGGAAAAGATTAAGGCCAGGATTTGGATCCAACCTCTTGTGTCTCCTCCTCCTTACGCGTGGCCGAAGCTATATCGGACTTCTACTCATTCCAATTTACCAATTTCTTAATGTTAGAAATGTTAGCTGGTTAGGAATTAGTTAGAAGTCCTATCCTACATTACTTGGTCAATGCAATACACAACAAGGCACACACACTTCATTCTCATCCATTCATTTCATGAATTATACAAACTGAGAGTTAAGGTAAACACCTGACAAGGAACAATATCATATATGCACAAGTAGGTGCAATAAATCCGATTCGTGCGGTTTATCTTATTTAGGTGATCAATTAGCACACAAACACACAAATATGAGTAGCCAAGGTAGCATATAGGGCATGAGAAGTTCATACCGTTCACCGTTGACTTTGGACTCACTGACTCCCCTTCGGTGTTCGACTATTCGAATCCTATCACATACATACGATCAAGCAGTTAATTACCTATAATTAACCTTACTTACTACATTCATAACGTTTCCCAGTTCATAGCTACTTTGTTCTTACAATTCATACACTTTCACATTGGTTACTTACTCTTCATTACTTTACAACTTGTTTATACCTTTAATGATTATTAAACATCATTAATTAAGTCCTAATTATCTTATACTATCATTACCATTCACTTCCTTACCTTAAAAGCCATTTTATAAACTTAATTTTAGCATTTCGGGTTGGTCCGGGACCTTGTCCGGGTCTTAAGTCCCGGACCACCCTGTGGCCTAACTCTCGAACAGAAAATACACCTAGTTCGGGTCCTTGTACAGGGGTTAAGTCCCGGACCAGTTGATGGGCAAACTCTCGAACGGTTTTTGTGCATGGTCCGGGAGTTGTACATGGGACCAAGTCCCGGACCAATGTTGCAGTAATACTCTCGGTTGATTTTCTAGCATGGTCCGGGTCTTCCTATGGGGACTAAGTCCCGGACCAGCTGTAACTTCTATAGATTTTGTATTTTTCCTCCTCTGTTACAAGCCTCTCTTTGCCTAATCAATTTCCCTTTGTTCCTACACTTAATCCCACATGTTTAAACACTTAATTAACCTTCTAAACATCCCTAAATCCATCACTAAACTCATCACTCCTTTTCATACTAATTCACACATTGTTTTCTAACTTTCATTTCAGCACTTATATTAAATTCTCCTTAGTCTTGCCATGCTACAGATTTTGATTCCCACTCCTACCATTCATGGTTTCCTTTCCTAATTCCATTTCTAAGGTTCAAAATGCATTATCTATCACTCTTATTCTACCCATTACTGAGCTCTTCCTCTAAACTGTTTTCAAGGTGTTTGTCTACTTACTTTAAGCTCTTAAGTCCTTTAATTCCTAGGCAAATTTTGACATAGTCTCCCCTAAAATTTAACATTCTCACCACATTGTTTTGCTCACACATTACCACTCATACAACCTGTTTATTCAAGACATCAATACACAATTCTCCAAACACATTTACAATTTACCTCACTTAACTTACAAGCATTTTATTCATTCTTTTAACATTACTAAACATTATTACCTTCTTACTCACTATGTAACAGTAAGTATTACTTAACCATCAAAATACTTCCCTCATACTAAGTATACAAACCGGTTTACATTATTTGTAAAACTAACTCAAGGTTTGGGCATTACCTTGAATTTGCTAGCTTTTCTTCATTTCTTCTTTCTTCTTCCCTTGCTCTTCCTCTTCTAACCGGTTATGGAGAATTCAAATCCTAATGCTACAGCCCATCAATACACACCCATTTCAATTCAAAACCAACCCTTAAATCAACCTAGAGCTTAGAACATGTTTTAGGTTTAGAAAAGGCATTACCTTGCAAGTGTATAGAGGAAGTGTTGGACAGCAACAAAAGTAAGATTCCCACTTCAAAAGTGAAGCCAAAATCGGCTGGAGAACAAGGAACAAGAAGCTCAAAACTTGGAAATTCTCGTTTTGTAAATAAGAGCTAGAAGTGATGGATTTTTGAATTTCTTTTTACCTCACAACACACAAGGAGAGGGAGGAGCTTCCAATGGTGGTCTCAAGCTTCAAAAACAGTCATACCCATGGATATGAAAGTGGAGCTTTTAGATTTTTGAAAAGAGGAAGATGATCTCCTTTGCAAGGGGATTCCAACGGTACAGTTTTTGTGGTTTTTGGACAAGGTTTGGGTGCTCAAAAATGAGGAAGAAGATGGAGACTGTATATGGTTCTTCAAATCGCCATTAGAGATCAGTGGGGAAGAAAAGAAATCAGAGAGAGGAGGGAGTACGGTGGAGTGTGGGAGGAATAGAGGAGAGAGAGTCCTTTTTGCTTTTTCTTTACTTTATTAGTTTGTCTTGTAGTGTATTAGGTGAGTGAAGAGAGTGAGAGTGGGGGGGGGGGGGGAGCAAACCAGCCACCTACACACACTCACATAGATTTTCAATTTATATTTTCAAAAGGGACACATTAGTTTAGCTTATTTACACTCACACCCCACAACTTCCCGGTTTTTACAGTGTTTACTAACCAGAACCCGTTTTCCGGAATTTTCTCGTTTAATTGATTTTATTGGTTCTAAACCTTCATTAATGTTTATTAATGACTATTTGGTTGACCAAAATTATTACGAGTCTATTTAACCCGCTTAAAGTCACGTTTTCCTGGTTTCCTCGAAAAATGTGCTTTAAGGTTCGTTTATGTTTTTAATCCGTTTTAAGGATCCGTTTTCTTCGGAATTGGTTCCCTCATGTTTATTTAAACGTAACTAAGCCTTAAAAATCTTCATTAGCCTAATTAATCACTATTTTTATTTTCGGGGTATTTCAATCTACCCCCTTAAGGAACTTTGCCGTCAAAGTTGCTCAAGGTTAATGGTTTACTATCACTACTCATTTGGCAAACCAATTGCCACAATGTACCTTACTACCACCTACAAGGTGTTCACTTCCTCTACATTACAAGCACTACGCAAGTCAAGCACAATACACACTTACCATACACAATACACAATTCCCATACACATCATTCCACAATACACATTGAGTCAGTACCATACAGCACCAATACATTACACATTGTACATACATAACAAAATACACTTAGCACTACATGTGCCCACAAAATATACTACAATACATGCGTACTATGCAATGCTAATCCGAAGCAATGCAAAAACAAAACAGCTCTACCCCCCTTAAAAGGGGTACGCCCCTTACCCGCTAAGTACTAGACAATATAGTCTATAAACAACTGTGGGTACTTCGCCTTCATGGCGTCTTCTAAATCCCACGTCGCTTCTTCGACATTGTGGTTGGACCATAAGACCTTCACCATTCGCACTGACTTATGGCGAGTGTCTCTAGTCTTAGTATCAAGGATTCTTACGGGAGTCTCGACATATCTCATCGTCGACTCAATGGATAATTGCTTGGGCTCTAGAACATGAGAAGGATCGGCAATGTATTTCTTGAGTTGTGAAACGTGAAACACATCGTGTACACGTCCCAACTCCTCAGGTAAAGCTAACCTGTAGGCTACGGATCCAACTCTCTCGGTGATCATGTACGGCCCTACAAACTTTGAGCTCAGCTTGCCCTTCTGGCCAAATCGGAATACGCTTGCATAGGTGAAACACGCAAGAACACTTGGTCGCCCACGGCGAACTCAAGGCCGCGTCGTCGCACATCCGCATAGGATTTCTGTCTATCTTGGGCTGCTTTCATGTTTGCTCGAATTTGTTGAACTTCCTCTTGGACTTGCTCAAGGTACTCCGGTCCTATGATTACCGCTTCACTCGACTCATCCCAACACAACGGGGTACGACAAGGTCTACCGTATAAAGCTTGGAAAGGCAACATCTTAATCAAAGCGTGATAACTGTTATTATACGAGAACTCCATAAGATGAATCTTATCTATCCAACTCCACTGAAAGTCTAAGGCACATGCTCTAAGCATGTCCTCCAGTGTCTGGATGGTCCTTTCTATCTAACCGGCAGTCTGTGGATGAAAGGCGGTACGAAGCTTCAACTCAGTACTCAGCGCTTCCCGTGTAGCTCTTTAGTATCTCGAAAGAAATCTGGTGTCGCGGTCAGATACGATAGTCTTTGGGACTCCGTGGTGTCGGATAATCTCCTTGTCGAATAGCTCGGCAAGCTTCGCCACTTTCTAGGTGTCCTTCATCGGTATGAATCGGGCAACCTTGGTGAGGCGATTGACTACTACCTAGATCATGTTGAGTCCTCCCCTGGCAGGTGGGAGTCTTACAACGAAATCCATGGAGATATCATGGAATTTCCACTCTGGAATTGGCATAGATACCATTCCGCCCGGTCTTCTATGCTCAAACTTTACTTTCTGCATGTTAGGCATCTCAGCACATACTCGGTCACATCGGATTTCATTCCAGACCACCAGAAGTACCTCTTCATGTCTTTGTACATCTTGGAGGCTCCCGCATGGACAGATAGTGTAGAACAGTGTGACTCTCACAGGATGTGATCCCTTAGCTCAGTATTGCTTCGGGGAATGCATAGCCTGCCATTCAACCGGATTAGACCATCCTCATGTAGCTTGAAGTCATACTTCTTTTTCTCAAAGGTGTCATCGGTGATTTTCTATCTGATCTCGGTCATATAAGGGTCGCTCAACTGAGCGTCTCGCACCTCGTCAACCAAGCTAGAAGAAGCGAGTAGCGAATGGAGTGAGTGTGCTCGATGACTCAGGGTGTCGGCTACAACATTTGCCTTCCCTTCTTTATATTGTAGGTCGATGTCGTAATCTGAGAGAAACTCCATCCACCTTCTTTGTCTCAAATTCAGTTCCTTATGTGTGAACACATACTGCAAACTTTTTTGGTCGGAGTAGATGGTGATGCTTACCCCCATAGAGATAGTGTCGCCATATCTTCAAGGCGAAGACAATGGCTCCTAACTCTAGATCATGAGTCGGGTAATTCTCCTCATGATTTTTCAGCTGGCGGGAGGCATAGGCTACCGTAGGCTACTACCTTGCCATGCTGCATGAGTACGCATCTCATGCCTTTGCCTGATGCATCACAATACAGATAAAATCCCTCTGTGCCCTCTGGAAGAGAGAGAATGGGCGTTGAGGTCAATGAGTCCTTTAGGCTCTGGAAGGATACCTCGCACTCGTCTGTCCATACAGACGGTGACAAATCTCCGGTAATAACCAGCTAGACCAAGAAAGCTCCGGATGTCGGTAACAATCTTAGTTCTTGGCCATGATTGTACAGCTTCAACCTTGGATGGATCAACTGAAATACCCACGCTTGAGATGACATGGCCGAGGAAAGATACCTGATCTATCCAAAACTCGCATTTAGAGAACTTCGCATACAACTGTTTCTCGCGCAGTGTCTCAAGTACTTTTCTGAGATGGTTAGCATGCTCTTCTGCTGACTTAGAATACACAAGGATG
>CM041777.1:312985349-313026232 GCA_023374045.1 Limonium bicolor | reverse complement strand
AGTAATGAAGATGGTGTATGGTCTTATGGTAAGGTTATGTATTTTTCAGGATTGGGTAGACGCTCACTGTGACGTTTATGGTTTATGGACTTAGTATGATGTATAGAGTTTCTCGTTATCACTGCGGTTAGCAGTTTGTTTATTTTGGAAGTTGGATGTGGTTGGCTACGTTGCTCGCATGGGCGAGTAATGGCCGGTGACACCGTGTGAGTTTTGTAATTATTATTTATTTTTCCGCTGCGAGACGTTTTATTTATTGCTACGAGAGGGATTATATCGTGATTATGGAGAGGGGTGTTACATGGGCTCTAGGAGGAACAATCCAACCGACCCAGACTGGGTCGGTCCTGCTCCAGAGATTTGCTCTAACTTGCCTGGGGCTAGAATCTCGTTGTGGCTTAGAATTGCTCCCCATTGTGGTGGTGTTAGAAAGCTTGAGAGATGGGGAATCTGTTGATGCATGCCACTAGCTCAAAAGAACCTAAAAGTATGCTCAAAATGAGCTTTTACCTATCAAGAAATCAAACTCTATAAGTTCACTATTAATCACAAAAACACTCTATTAAGTGGTGATGAAATAAGTTATGCACCCAATAAAATGAAGGTGGATGAAACTCTTAAAATAACATTATTTCACCACTTATCAACTCCCCCACACTTATCTCTTTTTGCTTGTCCTCAATCAAAATTAACTTGGAACCCACAGCAAGAAGGAACATTTAAAGCAAGTAAGTGTATAGATGAATTCTTGAATATAAGTGAGCAAAATTTGGAAAATCTCAAGAGGAGTGCAACCAACCTTCTCATGGTGACATGGGTGTGCTTAGGGCAAATAAAAATATAGAGTTTCGGGGTATGATCTAGAGTGTTTCCAAGTGCTTAAAGATCTTTGGAACTTAGAAACCTTTTACCATGGCCAACTTCTCTCAAAAATGGGCATTGAGGAAAAAACAAAAGGAAAATAGAGATTTGCATTTGATTCACTTTTGCAACAAGAGATGAGAAGATATAATTTGGCATTTTACCTTGCTTTAAAGAACACTCAACTTTCATTTGTTGGTTACCTATGGTGTCTCTCAAGTCCTTTTTAAAAAATTTCATGAGGAAGCACCCCTTAGCAATCCCTATGATGAGAAGATTAGAAAGAACCCCTAAGCAATAAAAATTCACCAAGATAGGGATTTATGGATGCACCGTAATTTATTGCTCCTCAAGAGAGAACTTTTGAAAAATTTGGTGGAAATTCTAAGAATTCATGGAACGACTTGCTTAATATAAATGTAACTTCTTCATGGCAACAATAGATATGTATTAGGAGATTGAGAAGTGCATCAAAAAGAAAAGGTCGCTTCCCCCATACTTGAATGGGACAATGTCCTCATTGTTCAAAGCAAAACTCAAGGGAAAATAAACAGAAGACCTCTTCGAAGCACCCAACATAGAGTATAAAACTGTAAAGCATGTTTAATTTTTTAATTATGAGTGAGAGAGCTGGTACTCCCCTAATAAGACGTGAATTGGGCGAAGTTTCCCCCAGACTTGAGAGTGTTCGGGGTCGTTGAAGCGCTAGCTTCGACGATGACAAGTCGAAGACCTAGGAAATTTTTTGCAAGAGTTCCTCTTGCATGTGTCTTACTCAGCCTTGAGGAGTGCTTGTGTTCAGTGTGTATATATCTACAATGCATAGACAAAAATAAACTAGGTGCAACAGGATTCCGAGGAATACTAAAAAAGCCCATGGTTAGATTTCAAAGGAGACTCATAGATGAGTCTAATAACATAGTATCCAAAAGGTACATAAAACATAAAGGTTAGGCAGAAAGTAAAGTACAAGACAGCTAAATGAAAAGATGTTTAAGACATAAACAGAACCAATCTCCAAACTAAACAAACAGTTTCAAACGATAGGACTCGGGCATCTAACAGCATAAACGGGTTACTGAGGGGGTGGGCCATCAGGTCAGAGCTCGGCTCGTAGGCGCTGCATCCTAGCCTCCATCTCGGCCTGAATCTCGCGATGATAGGCCACCATGCGCTCCTCAAACTCTTGCCATGAGATAGTATCCGGCGGTGGTGGGGGTAGAGCAAGAAGTGGAGCGCTCGGGACTGCTGGTCTGGAGGAGGATGAACCGGCACTCAGCTGATCTTCCTCTACATTCCCCTTCTGCCAAGTCACCCCGTTCTAGGAGAAACATCCTATACATGGCGTAGCCATGAATGAAATCCATGGGGTCGGATACAGCCTCGCCAGTAGCCGACACGCCCTGGTGGACAATCTGGCAGTGCAGAAGGAAGTGGGGGAAACCTAAATGATGAGAATTCTTCTGCTTCACGATGTGCTGAAGGTTTCAGAACATTACTTGGAGAGAGAGAGAGGGGTGGTCTGGGTTGGGGGCTACCATGTAGTCCATCATGTAGCAGTCCATGGCGTTTAAATCTTTGCTGTCCCTTGGCAGGATGTTTGTGGCGGAACAGCTCTAGCATGACCCTCTTCACTGGGTCACTGACCATGTTTAGGGTCATGGTAACCCGAACATCTGTCCGGCCTGATTCTTCTTTCTGAGCTGGACAAGGAGGATGGTCAAGTAGTGCCTCCGGTGAGCACCAAGGTCGCCTACAGAGATGATGGTGGTTTAGTGGAAGTCCTCGGCCGGGAGCCAGAAATAGTGTAGAAAGGGCTCCATGGTGATGTGGATGCGTTTGGCCACTGACATGGTGATAACTGCAGTGATCCCATGCGCCGCCTCGATGGTAGCATTGCATAAAATTCTTTCACTAGACGGGGGCAATACTGGCCGCCCATGTTCAGGGCACCCCCCACCCGGTGCGGTCCATCACCTCTGAAGCCCGAGGTCCGAGATGAGCTCGGGGTCGACAGTGCGCTCTCGCATGAATTCTCGAGCGCGAGGATTGTTGTACCAGTTTGGGCCTCCTCATTGATGAAGCGGCCGTCAATAGGCCCGAGGGATGACGGGTAGGCACGTGCGCGGACTCGATAGCTGAAAGAGCTGGCTCACTCTTGCGCTTGGGGTTTCGTTGGGGCGTCGCAACTCTGGTTCTGAAACGTCAAAAAGAAAACAAAGGACATACAAGAAAAGGAAACGGAAAACAGCCAAGAGTAGTTAGATGGAAGATTAAAAAAAGAGAAACAAAAGATAATAGTGCAAAAAAAAATAAAAAATTTTGGGCAGAGCCTCCCCATTTTTCTACCCTTCCCCAGTTATAAGAACCTCCGCAATTCAAACCAAAAGGTTGTCATCCAAGTGTTTAGGCATCCCACAAGCACAATCCAACCACAAAGTACATAATTCATCAAGCAATTCAATTAATCATTCCATTTAGTACAGTGTAAGCAAAGGAGGGACTATGCCACCAAACACACACCACGATTCGGCAAGTTTTTGCAATTGTACCCACCACAAATCCAACCAATTAAAGGCACTAGACTAGCCATTTTAGGCTGAGGCATGTTTTATTAACATCCAGCAGTACCCACAGAGCAAGAACATATATTGAAGCACAATTGAAAACTGCTAAACAAAGCCTAATTCAACTTGAGACAAAAATCACAGAAGTATGCCAAAAACCACCAATTACCAAACTTGTAATCTCTCAACTGCACACAGGCTCTAGAATGAACAATTAACAACTATCCCAATTCCAAATTTTGCAAAAATCAGAATTTTCAGCATAAGCCCCGTTTGGCTCGCACATATTGGGACCCGAAGTGTAAATTGCTCAAAAACTGAAAAATTTACAAATTAATGGTAGATTGACATACCTTAGGTTTTGCTACTGAAATTAAGCAAAAGGTTAGGCCAAATCGGGGCTGCTGAGAAGTGATAGAATTGGATTTGAGGGAAATATGGGAGTTTAGGGATTTGAGTGGTGTTTGGGGTTATGACTGGTACAATTGTGGCCGGCGCTGGTGCGGGGTTGTGCGTGCGGTGTTGGTGGACAGAGCGCGGAAGGCGCGGCTGGTGCAGGCGGCCAGGAACGATGGAGGGTGGTGGTGCGTTGGTGGTGCAGTGCGGGAGTATGGGGGAGTAGGGAGAGTAGCAGGTTGGGAGTTGGGAGGTTGGGAGAAGGAAGGGTGGAGGCGGGGAGAAAGAAAAAAACAGGTAAGTGATGGGTTTTAATAAAACACGGCGTTTTCAATTTTTTTTCAAATTTTTTGACCATACCGACCCAGGTCCGACCCAGGATTGTGGGTCAGTTGGTTCCAGTAAGTTTGCTTTTGAAAGTTTTAATCCAACTGACCTAGGTCCGAACCAAGACTGTGGGTCGGTCGGTTCCAGTAAGTTGGTTTCAGAAGATGGCGACCGACCGACCAGGGCCGACCCAGGACGTTATGGGTCGGTCGATTCCAGTAAGTCGCCCTCTGTGAGATACTCACACTAGACCGACCTAGAGTGGGTCGGTCCGCTAGGTCGGTCGGCACGACATTGCCCCAATTATTTTGTTTTTCTCCTCCCAAAAGCATTCAGAAATAGCTAAAATAAGCAACACACATACAAAAATAATTTACACACACTACTACACTAAATTGCTTAAAGAGATGGAAAGAAGTCCAGGTTACCTCCGAAAAGCTGCCAGTCTTTTTAAGGTCTTTGGCTAGACCATAGTAAGGGTTAGAATGAACCTGGGGGGTCTCTTAAGTAAAGAGCCCGAGCCTCAAACCTTTTGGATGTCTCCTCCGAGGTAGTGCTTCATACGGGAACCGCTGACCATGAAGTCTCCCCTTTGACGTTCTTCAGCTCGAATACTCCATATGGGGTGACCTTTGTGACGTGAAAGGGCCAGCCCAATGGGACTTCAATTTCCCGTGGAATAACTTCAACCTCGAGTTATAAAGGAGAACTTGGTCGCCTTCGTGAAACTCCCGTTTCATAATCATTTTATCATGCCATTTCTTGGCCTTTTCTTTATAGATGCGGTTATTTTTGTAGGCTTCCTCCCGAATCTCTTCCAACTCGGTCAATTGGAACCGTCTTTTGTCACCGGCGCTCTTGAGGTCATAGTTGAGGGCTTTCACCGCCCAATACGATTTATGCGCTAATTCAACCGGCAAGTGACAAGCCTTCCCATAGACGAGTCGGAATGGAGACATGCCGATTGGATTTTTCTAGGCGGTCCGATATGCCCACAATGCGTCGTCAAGCTTCATGGACCAATCTTTTCTTGAAGAATTGACCGTCTTTTGGAGGATCCATTTGAGCTCTTGGTTGGTGACCTCAGCTTGGCCATTACATTGTGGGTGATACGGAAGGGAAACTTTGTGTCTCACTTCATACTTATTCATTAGAGCTTCAAATTGCTTGTTGCAGAAATGGGACCCTCCATCACTTAGTATAGCTCTCGGCACCCCGAACCGTGTGAAAATATTATTCTTCAAGAACTTGATCACTACCTTGGCGTCATTTGTCGGGGCCGCAATTGCTTTGACCCACTTGGCCACATAGTCGATCGCCACAAGGATAAACAGGTTGAAGCAAGAAGATGGAAAGGGGCCCATGAAGTCAATGCCCCACAAATAAAAATACTCGACCTCAAGCATAGTGTTTAGAGGCATTTCATGCTTGCGTGAAGTGTTCCCGAGCCTCTGACATTGATCACAGGAGGCAATGAACGAGCGGCAACCTTTATGGAGGGTTTTCCAGAAAAACCCAACTTGAAGAACTTTGGCCGCGCTGTTCATGCCGGACCATGGTGTCCACCGGCTTCACCCGAGTGACAATGAGTTAAAATTTCCTGCACTTCACTCATGGGCACACATCTCTGGATCACCCCATCAGCACAAACTTTGAAAAGAAAAGGGTCCTCCCAGAAATACCACTTAACGTCGGAGAATTTCGTTCTTTGCTGATAGGTCATCTCTGGTGGGATCTCCCCCTTGCCAAATAATTTGCTATGTCTGCATACCAAGGGTCTCCAGTCTCTGCAATCATGAGGATGCTCTCATCAGGGAAGAATTCATTGATAGGCACACCATCATCAGGAGCCTCCATTCGAGATAGATGATCAGCTACTACATTTTGCACACCCGGTTTGTCCCGGATCTCAATTTGGAATTCTTGAAGGAGAAGAATCCATCGGAGAAGTCTAGGCTTTGCATCGCTTTGTTGAACAAGTACTTCAGTGCTGAGTAGTCGGTGTGCACTACAAACCTTGCTACCCAAGAGGTAGGATCGGAATTTGTCGAGGGCGAAAACCACTGCTAACTGCTCCTTCTCGGTGGTGGCGTAATTGTTTTGGGCATCATTGAGAGTTCTACTAGCATAGTAGATACTCCTTAATATATTTTCCTTCTTTTGACAAAGGACCACCCCCACCACATAGTCGCTGGCATCCCACATGATCTCAAACGGTAAACTCCAATCAGGGTATACCACAATAGACGCAGAGATAAGGCACTGTTTAAGGGTGTTGAAGGCATTAAGGCACTCCTTGGTGAATTCAAATTTTACATCCTTGGCCAAGAGGTCGTAGAGAGGCTTTGAGATTTTGGAGAAGTCTTTGATGAACCTTCTGTAGAACCCGACATGATCCAGAAAGCTTTGAATGTCTTTCACTGATGTTGGAGGAGATAGCTTTTCAATGACTTAAATTTTAGCCTTGTCAACCACAATACCCTTTGAAGAGATCTTGTGCCCCAAGACAATTCCTTCTCTCACCATAAAATGGCACTTCTCCTAATTTAGCACAAGGTTTGTCTCCACACTCTGGATCAAGATAGCCTCGAGGTTGTCCAAGCAAGTGTCGAATGAGGGGCCAAAGACGGAGAAGTAGTCCATAAAGACCTCACAGCTCTTTTCTAGGAAGTCGGAGAAGATCGACATCATGCATCTCTGAAATATGGCCGGGGCGTTGCAAAGCCCGAAAGGCATCCGGGTGTAGGCAAACGTCCCATACGGGCATGTAAATGTCGTCTTCTTCTGATCCTCCGGAGCTATGAGGATTTGGAGATACCCCGAATATCCATCAAAAAGCAGTAATAGTCTTGCCCCCCCAACCTCTTGAGTGTTTGATCAATCAATGGGAGAGGGAAGTGGTCTTTTCTGGTGGTGGTGTTCAGCTTCCTGTAGTCGATGCAAACTCTCCAACCATGAGTAGTCCTCTGAGACACCAACTCACCCTTTTCGTTGGGGATGACGGTAACGCCTCCTTTCTTTGGGACCACTTGCACGGGGCTCACCCACTTGCTGTCGGAGATGGCATAGATAATCCCCGTATCCAAGAGTTTGAGAACTTCCTTCTTGACAACCTCCTTCATATTCAGATTTAATCTTCTCTGAGGTTGGACCAACGGCTTGTAGTCATCTTCCATGAATATCCGGTGGGTGCAGAAATGAGGGATGATCCCTTTGATGTCGGCTATAGTCCACCCGATAGCCCGTTTATGGTTCGAAGCACCATCATCAGACTTTCCTCTTGTGCACCTGTTAAGGAAGAAGAAATAATAACAGGTAGAACACACGGGTCAGTCAATTAAGCATATTTGAGATGAGAGGGTAGAGGTTTCATCTCCACAGTGGGAGGCTTCTCAACCGAGGGCAACGGCTTCTGGGCAGCTCGTTCCAACGGTTCGGGTGGCAGATAGCGTGGTCTATGGCCAGAAAATCTTCTGTTCAACTCAGCCACAGTTTCAATCATATCTGGATGAAACTCCTGTTCAACACAAGGCTCAAACAAAGCTAATTCAAGGGCATCAGATTTAACAAGAGAGAGAGAGTGAGTGATCCTGTACAATTGAATCTATGACATCTATAGCAAAAACAGCCTCAGCCTGTGAGGGTCTCTTCACTACTTTAGACATGTCAAATTCTAATTTTTCATCATGAAGCCGCAGAATTATTTTACCTTTCTCCACATCTATAAGGGCCCTAACAGTTCTCATGAAAGGTCTACCCAAAATCAGTGGCACTCTCTGGTCTTCTTCCATATCTATCATAATGAAGTCAGCTGGAAAACAAATGTTCCGAAAGTCATTACCAAGTCCTCTACTTTCCCCTTAGGTATAACCAAAGATCTATCCGCTAATT
This sequence comes from Limonium bicolor, assembly GCA_023374045.1. Taxonomy (NCBI): domain Eukaryota; kingdom Viridiplantae; phylum Streptophyta; class Magnoliopsida; order Caryophyllales; family Plumbaginaceae; genus Limonium; species Limonium bicolor. The sequence continues at coordinate 313,018,190 of CM041777.1, read as the reverse complement.
GCAATTGAATAGGGTGGGGGTGCATTTACCAATTCCAAGCTTATTAAAAGTTGAGAGAGTCATAAGATTTATACTAGCACCTAAATCACACTGCCCACTACCACAATCAATTTCACCTATAAAGCAAGGGACGATAGGCAAACCGGGATCTCCAAGCTTTGGAGGTAGACTTCTTTGTAGAACCGTTGAAACTTCTTCGGTGAGGTGAACGGTTTCCGCTTCCTCCAGCGATCTCTTATTTGTGATGATGTCCTTCATGAATTTAGCATAAATCGGCATCTGTTTCAAAGCATCAGAAAAAGGAATGTTAATTGTTAATTTCTTGAAAATGCTTAAAAACTTCCAAATTGTTCATCCAAAATTTTCTTTTTGAGTCTATTGGGAAAAGGAAGAGGGGAAAGATGTTTTGCAAGAGTAGTAGAAGTAGAAGGTTCAGGAGACTCCTTCCCCTTGGAAACTTCCTTAGGTGGAGATGGTGGCTCCTCACAATCTCTTCTCTCTTCTCTTGTGCTTCATCTTCTTGGGACTCCATGTCCTCTTGTGAGCATGATGGATCAAGTAGTCTCCCACTCCTTAATGTTACCACTTTTGCTTGCTCTCTTGGATTTGGCTTGGGTTGACTTGGAAGAACACCCGGCGGTCTTTGAGCAAGCTGTTGGGAGATGCTTTCAAGTTGTGCTTCAACCCTTTTGTTGGTGGCTTCTTGGTTTGCTTTAAAGGCATCCAAATCACCAGCCTTGGTTTGCACACCGAGACAAGATTCTTCATCATGTCTTTTAGCTCGGCATTAGCATCCGTGGAAGGGGGAGGAGTCTATTGATGTTGTTGCTATTGCAGTTGAAAGCTCGGAGGTGGTCCTTGTGGTCGGTAATCCATTTGTGGGTTGGACATTCGAGACGACCCTTGTGACCGGTAGCCCGTGGGATTGTTGGAAGCATTGCTTGATCCCCTTGGGTTTGGTCATTACTTCTCCATGAGAAGTTTGGGTGGTTCCTCCATGGGGCGTTTTGTTGGTTGTAGTTGTATCCGGGGCGGTTACCTACAAAGTTTACATCCTCATCTGGATCGGCATAAACTTTGCCTTCGTAAAAGTGGGTCTCGTGAGGACCCTCACAAATTGCACACCCCTCTTGGATAGAAGTAGAAGCAGATGGAGAGGGTGATGACGAAGAAGCTATAGACTTTGTTGTTTCCTTTTGAGCTATAGCTAGCTTCTCCACCATCTTGGTGAGTGGAAGATAGTTGAGCGGAAAGATGGTCGGTGGGCTCAACATGTAGGAGACCAGCTACTCTTGGTGCTCTTCCCTTTGGCTTAGACCATTGCCTTATGTTGCTTGTCATCACCTCTAGGAGTTCCATCCCCTCTTAAGGTGACTTAGTCATGAAGCTTCCTTCAGCTGAGGAGTTCACAAGTAGTCTATTCGAATCGTCGAGACCGTTGAAAATGATAGACATAGTGATTGGTCATCCAAGCCGTGGTTGGAACAATTCATCAACATGTCCTTGAATCTATCCCATGCATCGTATAACATCTCTCCCGGCTCTTGGCAAAAGGTATTAATCTCTCCAATTAATTGCCTCGTTCTACTTGTGGGGTAATACTTGGCAAGAAATTTATGAGCCATTTGTGCCCAAGTATGGATTGATTTTGACGGTAAGCTTCTATACCATTTTGATGCAGCGTCGGACAGTGAGTGAGGGAAGAGCTGCAGGTGTATCATCTCATTAGTGGGTCTTGAATACCCATTGTCCGGCCTCTTGAGGCTTCAACTCCGGTAGAACTATGGCCGAAGGTCTCCCTTTGGTGTTTGGCTGGTTGTAGTCTTTGAGAGCCATTTGTTGTGGGTTCCCGTTATCTTCTATTGCCGGTTCTAGATCAGCCACGGTTGAATTTTTTAAACTCTGGATGGCTTGCAACAAAGAACGCTCGAGCTCGGGTCTTGGACTAACAAGTGGAGATCCCTTGGCTCAAGTGTTTGGCATACACCGAGGAAACAGAAGGTACCTTAACCACACCAACACCAAATTCTCTTAAGTAGTAGGAAAGGTAAGAATATAGACAAACAACTAAACACACAAATAACGAAAAGAAAATAAACTAGATAAAAGCACTAAATACACCAAAACTAAAATACCGAACCTAGGGAAATTGAATAATCAATTTCCCCGGCAACGGCATCATAAACTTGTTGGGAAAATTACAAACATAGTAATTAAACCTAGCTAAAATGAGCAAGTGCACCCAATTCGTTGCAATAAAACAAGTGTCGTATCCACAAGGAAATCGGTTTCTGAATCCCAAGCTTCGGTATATTAGTGAAGTGCGAATAAACAGTAAAAGGGGGTTTAGCTGGAGGCAAACTTGGTTGTTTGTTAATTGAAATGCAATAAAACAGTAAAATGTTTGTGTATGGAATGGATGGGAAGTACCCAAGTGAAGAATCCTACCGCTGGTGTGCAATGCGTCTTAGTATCGGACTGATGAAGAACAGATAACTGGAAACTACAGAACTTAACTGACTTTAATATTAAAGCACGTATCACACCTGATACAAGTTAATCACGTACAACTTGCACTCCCTTACTTTATCACGAGTACAAATACTCAGCTCACGTCTAGAAACGACTATCCCACAAATTCCCAGCTCCTGAAGTTCTACCCCGTGAATAACTTCAGGTTATAAACCCAGATTGATATTGTAATTGCTGTGAATCGCCTCACATAAGAATCCCTCTTGTGTTTCCCGTGTTTCCCACTCAGTTTATCTAATTCGTAAAACCTTAACCCTAACCCTAATCCTAGCTCTCGCTCTCTTTATAGATATCGAATTGTTGAGTTACATATCGCTATTGAAGATTTTATTTATCTTTAACAGATAGATAAAATCTTACTTAATATCTTCTATCTTCTCTCTTTGCTCTCTCGGTTTAGGACTGACCGTGTCTTCAGGGATTGGTCTTTTTGTACTTGTCAGTTTGAAACTGAGTTTGCCGATCAAAACTGCATTAACAGTTTCCCCCTTTTTGATGCGGCAAACCATGAAGTCTTGAACAGCTTGGACTGATTCCCCCTGAGTCTTGTGCTCAGATAGCTTTGCATGAAACCGTTCCCCCTCAATTTTGCACGTCTTCCAGTAAATCCTGTACTTGGTGTAATACTCACAACCTTTCAAGCGTAAAGTGATTCATAACAAGAAAATTGTAGTAATAAAGCAAGAGAGATTTGTAATCATCGGTGGAAAGATTTAGCATAAGCAACATTCAAGGATATAGTTAAGCGGAAAATAAGATTGTAGCATTAGTATATCCAATATGTGGCTATTGTCACAAAACTACTACATGCTAATCACCAAAAAATTGAATTTTGGCCATCCACCACAATTCAGACCATCCACCACAATTCAAGTACCGGCACAAAAAAAACATAAGGACCAATAGCAGTTCAAGAATTTCCAAACAGTTCAAAGACTTCTAACCAACCTTCCCCCCTTTTTGCCTCATCAAAAAGACCAATATCCAACAAACGCAAGAACTAAGTACAGACACAAACAATCATCAAATTTTCTCAGATGATTCAGAATCTGGCACCGGCATGAGAGTATCTATCTTATCTTCCAGCCTTGCCAAATGTGCCATTACCCGCTTCTCCAGAGCCTGGACTGAGTCTAGAACTGACTGAATCAGAGATTGTAGCATGGGATCTTGAACAGCCTGTTTCTCAGTCTTGGCAGTGTGTTGACCTACTTGTTTGAGTTGCCAGCCAGACTCGGAGAGTTCCATCCCCATCTTGGAAAGAGTGGCCAAGGCGAGATAGCTCGTTGGTTGAGCGGGGATGGAGAGAGAATCTTCCAGAGAGATCTGATGATATTTTAGCACTTTCGTTAGCCAGAACGGATAAGGAATCGACGGCTTGGAGCTGTTAATGACAGTCCTCAGATGGGAAATGATCATCCTAGGCAGAGATAGATGTATCTTCCTATCAAGACACCACATCACCGCAAGATCCACTGGTGTAACCTTGTCTCTCATGTCAGACCGAGGAAGAAGGCATTGATAGGTTATCATGTGTAACAGGCGAGGCAGGACTGCTAAATCCCTCTGGGGGTAGTGCTTGAGTCTAGAACTCACGCGTGACAGAGCAAAGTGATCAACCTACCTCGGTGTGGGCGCTACCTCAATTTTCTGTGGATTAAATTCAGCCAGACCGTCTAGAGGAACCTCTAACATCATAGCAAGCCATGCAGGTGAAATTATCATTTTCTTGCCAGCAACTTCAGTCTTGAATTCAAAGGGAGATACAAATTCCATGTTTTGAATAAATGGAAACAGATATTCAGGATAATACGCAGTCTCCGACTTAAACAAATCAGTCTCCATCAAACAATTATCCCAACCTTGGCTTGCCTGTCCTAAATACTCTAAAGAATTATTCTCCAGCCAGTCACAGTCGATTAGCTTACCAGGAACAATATCTGATTCGAGGAAGGCACGCCCAAAGACGGGTTTCTGAGGATATGCACGACTGGGATTTTGTGATCGTTCAAGATGGAATTCCTTTGCTTTAGCTTTGGACAGAAGTTTGCCCACAGACTTCTTGCGCTTCGAAGACCGGGATTGCTGAGCAGGAGAATCAGCAACTTTGCGCTTCGAGGACGGCGCAGGGGTAAGCCCAGTTGGTGCTTTCTTCTTGGAACGATCTCGCAGTCCACGTCTGTAGGGTTCGTGGGTGGAGATTGAAGGTTCTCTTCAGTCAGAGTCGCCGAGGAAGCAGTCACTGAGGATCGTTGCTTCAGCATTAGGGTTGGGGAATTTTCATCAGGAGAGGGTTTGGAGTTGGAATCGGAATGGACTGTGAAACTTCTTGTTCAGCTGGCTTCTCCATAGCTAGGGGGCGAACATTTTCGTCAACAATGAGATGTTCGAGGGAATCCATTGCCAGAGGAAGAGAAGATCCGAGTTCGATTTGAGGCAGAGAAAGATGACAGAAAGGAGATTGTGTTTGTAGAACAGAAGAGTAGAGAGTGAGAGAAAATGAAGAAGGTATATCAAACGTCTTTTGTAATAGTGAGAGATGATATCATTTTCTTTCTTAAAAATGTTCTTAAATAAAATGGAGCGAAGTGACTGGAAAAGACCGTTGCGAAACATGCTATCTCTTTCCAGACTGAGTTTCTCACAACACAATGTACCGTAATAGGTGAGATTGTTAAGTGGAGTGTCAAGGAGATCAAATAGTACAACCTACTAGCTTAAGAAAGTTTACCCTCCGTGGTTAATGGATATATGCATATATGCAGTGACACACTTGTATTACCGAAAGAGTTCCACCTTTCGTTCACTTTCCATTGAATCGACAAGGGGCAAGAAGTACAGTCTTATTCCACTGAACTTTCATCGCCACAGATTCATACTCACAGTCTGATTCTTTTAAAAGTTCTCTTCTTTAGATTCTGTGTTTTCATTTTACAAACAGGAACTCGACTTTTACTCCTTATCTTTGTAGCAGCGTTGGGTCAACTTGCCCAGAGCAGTTGCCCTTAGGAAGTTAGGTGATAAGGCACCCTTAAAGACTTAATAGCCAGATAAGAGAGGCCAATGCTGTTTTCTCGTTCTCTTTTGGTTTAAAAATTAGAGCGTTGAGTATCAAACTGTGAGCAGCGGAATCTCTTGCCTCGTTCATGCCACCATTCTATCCTTCAAACAAGTTCATTCATCAATACAAGTATGGCACTGTATATAGACTTATGATCCATCCATTAGACAGCGGAGGATAAATATTTCCCCCGGTATTAGGGTGTGAATCAGTTATGATCTCAGAAAATGAATAGCTACTTGGACTTGCACAAAACTTTTAATCACAGAGTATGGTAAATGGTTATGTAAAAACCCATTAAGAACTGTGGTAGCAATGTTATGAAACAGACTTGACCATTCTCAAAAAAAATTACAACGACCTTAGTGTAAAACTGAAAATGTTAAATTGTGAAAAGAAAGAAACTAGAAATAGAAAGACAAATTCTCACTTCGTGTCAACCATGCCTATCTCAAATCTAAGTTTCTCGAAGATTTCTCTTGGCAAGGGCTTGGTAAAATGTCAGCTAATTGCTTGTCTGTTGAACAGTGAAGTAGAATGACGGTGCCGTGTTCAACATGATCTCGAATAAAGTGATGACGAATATCTATATGTTTGGATCTTGAGTGATGAACAGGATTCTTTGTAAGCTCAATAGTACTTGTGTTGTCACAATAGATTGGGACGGGTATAAAAGAGAGACCATAGTCTTCAAGTTGTCTATGTAACCACAGAATTTGTGCACAACAAGCAGCAGCAGCTACATATTCAGCCTCAGTTGTGGACAGAGCAACAGAAGCTTGTTTCCTTGACGACCATGCGACCAGATTTGATCCGAAGAACTGCGCAGTACCCGTGGTGCTCTTTCTATCAGTAAGAGATCCTCCAAAGTCAGCATCCGTGTAAGCAGCAAGAGTAGGTAGTGATTCTGCGGTGTACAATAAACCAAGTGAAGATGTCCCTTGAGGTAACGAAATATGCGTTTCACGGCCTTGACATGGGTACTTTTGGATGAGCCTGAAATCGTGCACAGAAACAGACACTTTGCATGATATCTGGTCTACTAGCTGTAAGATAGAGGAGGGAACCAATCATTCCTCTATAAACCGTGGGATCTGTGGACTCTGCATCGGGTTCCAGACCTAGTCTGAGAGTAGTAGACATTGGCGTGAGCATCGGCTTGCTCTCATGGAATTTATACTTGGTTAAAAGGTCAAGTGTATACTTTGTCTGACTGATGTACGTCCCATCTGCTGTCTGCCTAATCTGGAGTCCGAGAAAGAAAGTGAGCTCACCCATATTACTCATTTGAAATTCTTTGGTCATCATAGAAGCAAAGCCTTGTGTCAGACTGGAACTGGTAGACCCAAAGACAATGTCATCGACATAGATCTGTACCAACAGCTTGTCTGCCCCGTTTTCTTTGATGAATAACGTGCGATCCACCTTTCCCCGTTTAAAATCTTGTTGTAAAAGAAAGGAAGTGAGCCGCTCATACCAGGCCCTTGGTGCTTGCTTGAGACCATATAGTGCTTTCTTTAATCGAAACACATAATCAGGTTTTTCTGGATCAACAAAACCAGGAGGCTGTGAAACGTATACTTCTTCTTTGAGATGTCCATTCAAGAATGCACACTTCACATCCATTTGATAAAGAGTAAATTTGTGTAATGTGGCAAACGCAATGAGAAGTCGGATAGCCTCAAGGCGTGCAACTGGAGCGTAGGTTTCATCGAAATCCAAGCCTTCTTGTTGGTTATAACCTTTGGCCACCAATCGTGCCTTGTTCCTTGAATGTGCCCTTCTGAGTCAAGCTTATTCCTATAGACCCACTTGGTTCCTATAATATTTTGATCTTTTGGTTTAACAACAAGTTCCCATACATCATTCCGCACAAATTCATTCAGCTCCTCATGCATGGCATTGATCCAGCTCTCGTCCTCCAATGCTTCTTTCACGGTTTTCGGTTCTGTTGTAGAAACAAAACCAAAGAAGGCGCAGAAGTTTTGTGTGGTGGATCGAGTTCTTACTCCTGTGTCCAAGTCTGACAGAATATTTGTGATGTCAATGCCTGGAGCATTCCTGGCCGTCAAGCGATGAGGTGCTTCTGTTGATTGTCTTTGTGAAGCATTAGTGTTGATTGGTACAGTCGGAGGCTGTTCTGAGTTTGGAGCTGATAGAGGTAATGTTTCAGCTTGAGTAAGTTCTTCTTCTGAATCACCTCCTGAACTATCGTCAAGTGAAGTGATTCCTTCTTTAGCCTGAAATAGATCCTCGACTGTTCCTTGGCTTGACCTTCCTCCAAAATTATTCTCATCAAACTTTACATTTGTAGATTCTTCTACCACAAGAGTCGTCCGTTTGTTGAAAACCCGATATGCCTTGCTCTTCATAGCGTAGCCAAGGAAGACTCCAATTACACTTCTCTTATCGAATTTTCCCAATTGATTTTTCCCATTGTTATGAATATAACATGTGCATCCAAACACTCTAAGATGTGTAATAGATGGTTTACGTCCCTTAAACAATTCATAAGGAGTCTTAAGTAGGATGGGTCGGATAAGAGCTCTGTTGAGTATATAGCAAGCAGAATTGATAGCTTCTCCCCAAAAACTAGATGAAAGTCCGCTACTGTTCAGCATAGTACGAGCCATCTCCTGGAGAGTCCTATTCTTGCGTTCTACAATGCCATTCTGCTGGGGTGTTCTGGCTGCAGAGTAAGTATGGGTTATTCCAGTATCAGTACAGAACTGAGACATTCTCTGATTAAGGAATTCTGTTCCCTGGTCATTGCGTATGCACTTTACCGTACTCTCAGTCTGAGTCTGAAGTTGTAAGATCAGGTTCTTGATCTCATTAAAGGCCTGATCCTTGTGATGAAGCAGAATAGTCCAAGTATACCTTGAGTAGTCATCGACAACCACCAAAACGTATCTCTTTCCAGACCTACTTCGTACTCTCATAGGTCCCATTAGATCCATGTGTAGTAGATCTAGAATTTTAGTGCTGCTGCTGACCATACCCTTAGACTTATGCGAAACATGTGTAAGCTTATTCAAGGCACAATCTTGACAAATCGTGCTATGATCAAGTTTCTTTTCTGGCAGTCCATGCACCAAACTCTTTATCCTGAGTTTATTGATTAACCGATGATGTGCATGCCCCAGCCTTCGATGCCACAGCAATGCGTCCTCCTCGTTGACCATGAGACATGATAAATCATTCTGATCACTAACGTCTACCATGTAGAGATTGCCTACTCTACAACCTTGGAGCAAAACTTCCTGAGTTGCCTTGTTACGTATCTGAAAACCGTAGAATCAAACACAACCTCGGATGGACCCTTATCACAAACTTGTGAGACGCTAAGTAGATCATGACTGAGGCCCTCTACCAGACTAACTCTATCAATGCAATGTTCTTTTCCAATTGTCCCAATTCCGATTATTCTACCTTTCCCATTGTTGCCAAAGGTTACTTTACCTCCTCATTGTTCAACTAGAGTATTAAACTTTCCTCTATCACCACTCATATGTCTTGAACAGCCGCTGTCCATCAGCCACCAATTGTTGTGTTGTGTAGCTGTTAGTGCCTATGATCAAGTAATTACTTGTTAGTTTTAGGTACCAAACCTGTCTAGTCGTGATTTTCTTTCGATACGAAGAACTGTCTCTAGTTTGGTCAGTTCCATACTGGGGATGGACTCTGAATGTACTAAAGGCATGTCTAGAGTTCAAGACTCTACAAAACCCTATACTATGACCATGCTTATGGCAAAACTGACAAAAATACTTAGTTCTAAGTTTCGAGAACTAGAGGTTTTACATATATTGATGTGTTTGATGTTTCTACTTTTTCTTTCCAGTCAACATTTGTGTTAGATCGGCTTTTCCTGTATACCAAACTGGATTCTGATGGGTATCTATTTCTTTTTCTCTCGAGATTCCTGACAACTTGTTTGTCAGAATTTCATTTTCTTTCTTCGTATTCTCAAACCTTTCTGAAGAGACCTAAACTCAATTTGTGCCCATTCAGGTAAACATTCAATCCTTTCTACCAAGGGTTTTTACAAACTTGATTTGAGAAATTTTTTTAACTTGGTTTTCCACGACAGGTTCCTTAGGCACTTCTAATTTAGACAACTTAGATTCAAGCAATTTAATTTTAACAACAGCAGTAGTCAGTAAGTTAAAGATTTCCCTTTAGATAAGGAATTGAAAGCACTTTCAACGAGTTCAGGACTTACCTCATCTGCTTCAAGAACCTTCTTCCAGTCTTCACTAGCCATCATACAGTAATCCTTGTCTGAAGCTGCGCTTATTTCTTCATCTTCCTCGACCACGGCCGTCATGCACACTTCAGCTGTTTCTTCTGTTTCAGAGTTTGTGTCTGAGACGTCTTGCCCCCAAGCTGCAGCTGCCGCTTCTGTAAACTTCTTGACTTTATCATGAAAATTTTCCTTCGGTTTTAATGTGCAATCTTGACCACACATGTCCCGGTTTATTGCACCTAAAGCATATGATCTGGTCTTTCTTGACTTTGGTTTTTATCAAATCTAGACCCCGACCCTCTCTTTCCTCCGAATATCTTCCTAATTCCGTTGGCAATCATGGTAATCTCCTCATCCTCATCAGTGTTTCCACTTTCCTTCTCTTTTTCATTTGATACTTTGTTGGCCTTCAGTGCCAGATCTTTATTCACCCCTGGAATTGCCAGTTCCCCTCTCATCTTTCCCTCGTATACCGTCAGTTCTGATCTCATCTCTTCAAAAAATAATTTTGACAAATCCTTTGTGGTCTCCAACAATGGTGGCAAACTTCAGCCAGTCTTTATCGAGACTATCCAAAATCTCTCATTCACCACATCATTGTCAAGAGTCACCCCGACAGCCTTGAGCTCACACAAAATTTTGTCGAATCTCTCCAGTGTCTCAGATATGGTCTCACTGTCTGCCATCTTGAAATTATCAAGCTGTCTCTTAAGCTGCTTTCCTTTAGCCTTTTTCACTGAATCAGTTCCCGCATATGCGGTTTTGAGAAACTCCCATACTTCTTTAGCTGTGCGCAGTCCCAACACCTTTTGTTGGTCTGAGTCTGACAACGATGACATTATGACCCTTCGTGCTTGTCTGTTCTTACTGATCATCTTGTTGTCGCTTTCACTCCAGCTGGCCCTAGGTTTCTCCTTGGTAACTCCGTTATCCTCGAACTTGGGTTTTAGGTCTCCATCAGTGACCACGTCCCATAATTGTAGGTCGATGGATATCAGTTGATCTTCCATCTGTTCACACCAGCTGGTGTAGTTGAACTTCGTCAACTTAGGAGGTTTGACGTTGTAGGAATTCATCTCGATCTACCCTGAAGAAGTTTCTTCAAAACGAGGGTAACCTTGCTCTGATACCAATTGAAGAATCCTACCGCTGGTATGCAATGCGTCTTAGTATCGGACTGATGAAGAACAGATAACTGGAAAAACTACAGAACTTAACTGACTTTAATATTAAAACACGTATCACACCTGATACAAGTTAATCACGTACAACTAGCACTCCCTTACTTTATCACGAGTACAAATACTCAGCTCACGTCTAGAAACGACTATCCCACAAATTCCCAGCTCCTGAAGTTCTACCCCGTGAATAACTTCAGGTTATAAACCCAGATTGATATTGTAATTGCTGTGAATCGCCTCACATAAGAATCCCTTTTGTGTTTCCCGTGTTTCCCACTCGGTTTGTCTAATTCCTAAAAACCCTAACCCTAACCCTAGTATCTCCACTCTCTTTATAGATATCGAATTGTTGAGTTACATATCGCTATTGAAGATTTTATTTATCTTTAACAGATAGATAAAATCTTACTTAATATCTTCTATCTTCTCTCTTTGCTCTCTCGGTTTAGGACTGACCGTGTCTTCAGGGATTGGTCTTTTTGTACTTGTCAGTTTGAAACTGAGTTTGCCGATCAAAACTGCATTAACATGTTATTTTCTGTCAAACCTTGAATTTAACGTACAAAATATTTTTCCTCAAAAAAAAAACGTACAAAATATTTAGTAGTTGATTGTTTTCATAACTTTCTAGGTTTTAATTTGATCTAAGGTCAAGATTGTGGGAGATTAATCTCTTTTACACTTCTCTCACTGTCATGTGTCCATTTATTATTAGTCAAAATCTAACCAAATATAGTTGTGGCAACTCAGTATAAGTTAACCATACTTAGTTTAAACAAAACGCAAGTATACCTGCTTTTTCTCGTAGCGATCAAACTGAATCTAAGGTAATAAATTGAATCTTATCAGTAGAATCATTTAACGGGTGGTATGACAATAATTGTGGTTCTATATCTGTATTTCAATTTACTTTGCACTGAGACTTATTATAAGGTAGACTTTGTAGTACTATCTCTGTCCCACTTTGGTCTTCATGTTTGTTTTTTGATACGTTTTTTCCATTTTTTATATTAAATACATAAAATAAAATAAATTTTTATAATATATAATTTTTTTCAGGATTTTATTACAAAATTTAAATTTATAAAAGTATATTATCTAACATGTTAAATATTAAAGTCAAATGATATGTCAAATAGTAAAAGATTAGATGGAAGGGGGAGGGAGGGTGTATTAATTATCGAAGATAACAACGACAATTCAATTCTGTATCAAACAAATAGTTTCTTCCTTTTATTTTGGTTTGCAGATCAACTGATTTGAAAATATTATACTATTTTGAGTAACTTTCTGTAAAGATCATTTGAGTGAATCGACCCACATTGGTCCGGTCTGCCCTCGCTTGGACTGTGTTAGCTACATTTGTGGACAACTCTATGACAATGACTCCAACCAAAATTTGAATGTGTGTATGATGCACAGTGCTATAACATCCAGTATCTGGCCGAATATTATGAAGGAAGAAGGATAATACAGGAATTTAAGAAAAAGAATGGCATCACCTACCAGCCATGACACTAGATCATTCCCCACCAGTATAAGTGTGAATTTTTCATGCAAAATCTAAATGGCCCAGCCCCAGCCCCAGCCCCAGCCCCAGCCCCAGCCACATAAGCCTTGCGCTCCCATCTTCTTGGAAAAAGTGAAAACTAAAGTAATAAGCTTACATGGCCTGTCTCATTCTTTTCATATTATGAGCTGCTAGTTGACAGTTGATATCAGTTGATATTGAGTGTTGACTGATTTTAAAAGAATGAGTTTAACTCAGTGAAACATCAAATCAACTAAACATGAGAGACAATTTGAGTTTAAGTAGCTACTAACTGATAGTTATATTATCTAATATTGATTGATAACTGATTGTAAAAGAATGAGCTGAGCTGATCAATCCAATTAATAATACATAAACTAGCGGAATGCTGGACAAAAGAAATGGATACACCGTCTATGATTTATGCTGTTGTATTTTTTGGGCCAGTAAATTGAACCATAAATTACTGAAATCAAATAACCAGAGGCATCGTTATTGGGCTGCAGTGTACACCATTCATTCTTATTCCGCTACTTGCAAAATGCAAGAAAACTAATACCCTCTCTACTATTAAAGGTCAACTGGCAACTAACATGGAAGTGGAACTGGACTAAACAACTTACTACTCATTTTGTCTCATAAGAAAATGATCAAATAGTAGAATTCGTCAATCACAAATACACAACTGTTATTTATGAAATTGTTGCAAAAAAAAAACTGTTATTGTATGAAACTATTGAGAACTAGTTTATTGAGTAAATTACTCACAACCCCTTTGAGGTTTTGGGATATTACTAATAACCCTCATGTGTTTAAACTAATTATTTATACCCACCCTGAAGTTATGGAACTCTTAACTTTGAACCCCCAACGTGTAACTCCGTTACCCAGATGTTATGTACTTGCAGACGTGTAAACTAATTTAAACTGGAAATGCCACCGTGAAAAAACAAATCCCCAATCAGCCTTTTCTAACTTACTCTCATCCTCTCCCTCGTTCGATTTGAGGAAATTGAAATCGTGAATTAGCCTGGCTTCTATCGCTCTTCTTCCGCTCTTGACTTCATATAAAAAAACCTAACTATTATTTCACTAAAATTATTCCTAAATTTGTAGCAATCTCTCTCGTGGAACTGATCTAATGGAGGTATCTTAATTCCCGATCTGTTTCCCATTCAAACTATATTCAGCAATGATGTTGGTGTAGGTGGTGTTGTGTTTGTGTAGCGTAATGAATAATGAAGTGTAATGAGTAAGCCTACCGCATTTAAGTTTGTTGTGGTTTGATTTTATTGCTTTGGCTAGGGATGACTAATTACAGTCATTTTATGAGTTTACTCACGGGCTATATTGAAAATTGAAGTGTGGTCTGCTCGCATTTCTGCAAAGTTTGAAATTTGTTTCTGTTTAACGTACTGAATAATGAAGTGCAATGAGTAAGCCTACCGCATTTCAGTTTGTTGCGGTTTGATTTTATTGTTTCTGCTAGGGATGACTAATTACAATCATTTTATAAGTTTGCTCACGGGCAATATTGAAAATTGAAGTGTGGTATGCTCGCAATTCTGCAAAGTTAGAAATTGAAGTGTGGTTTGTTCTATTGTCATTTTTGCTTATTTTGAAAAATTGGAGTGTGGTCTGATTTACGGTATTTTTCTAGTGGTTGATGGTTTGTTTTCGTTATTGCAGTTTGATATACATTGGCTAACTTATCGGGAGTTTGAGTACGATATTATTGATGTTGATCTGGATGAGTTCCTTTGTCTTGACTTACTTACGGCTCTCGAAACAGAAGCATATAAGCAGGGTGTGCTCCCTTGCAAAACACCAATCATTATGTCACTATCTTCTTTTTTTTGGTCAATTCAAGTGTTTCAGCATAGTGCTCTTAAAATAATGTGTTACTATGTAATGTTGCAGATTGACGAAGAAGGATTTGAAAAGGGGAAAAATGGCTGAAAAGCGAGCTCAAGATGGAAACAATGATGATGCAGATGCAAGTTCTTCCCATAAGAGAACGAGAGTTGATGGGGAGGTGTCTACGAGGAACTAACAACTTAATATAGCTAGTGAACAGAAAGTCTACTTTTTGGTTTTTGAGTGCATGATAGACTTTAGGCACTAAATCCTTTTTTGAGTGATGAAGTGATTTGTATATGGTCGTGTTGGACTGTAACTGGCCATGTCTTTTGAACTTTTGCATGATCTTGGTGGATTGTACCTGACCATGTCTTTTGAACTTTTACAAGGTCGTGGAGTACATTGGTGTATATTGTTACTCTAACTATTGTATGACAGTCCACGTAATTGCTTAACTATATTGGGGGAATACAAGTTACATATTTTGGAAATGCTATGCTGTTGTTATGTTGCTGCTCTTGACCTACTGTTGGAAATGTAACAGATGATAGTTACTGTAACACCCCGGTTTCTAACAATTAATATAAACGCGATTTATTAGCAATATGACTAGTAGTTCGTAGCGGAAACATAAATAAATAAATAAAACCTAACCAGGGTACTATCGCCACACTCATCCTATGAGTGCTAAGGCTTAGAAAACTATAGCTGACGATATAAACTTAACGTCAACAAAATTAATAAAAATCCCAAGTGTAAGTTAAAACGTTAAAATCTCCTCAAATGTTCTTGAACCAAATGATTAAAATGCTAGTCGTTACGCGCCCTCTAATCCCAGCAACTCAATCATCCATACCTGCGGTCAGAAAACATAACAACACACAAGAAAGGACCGCGCAAATCAGAGAAACTGAGTAAACCCCGCAACACCTCGTCAAATACATTTTGAAAACCCATCTGAGTATAACAAACATTAGTAGGCATATAATTCACCAAACGATAGTATCAAAATAATTTCAATCACCAACCAACAATATCACAGTCCAATTCTGGGATGAAAAGCAGTACTAAGATTCAACTTTGATCCCATTGCCTTTTGAAACTGACTCCAGAGCCGAGAAAGGAATCTTGAGTCCCTGTCTGAGATTATGGTCGTTGGGACCCCATGATACCTTACCACATTTTTGATGTAGGCATCCACCAACTGCTGCATTGGCCAAGTATCCTTCATCGGTATGAACCTGGCGGTTTTGGTGAGTCTATCAACAATTACCCATATTTGATTCATCCCACTCTTCGTCAAGGGAAGTCCAACAACAAATTCCATCGAGATAGAATCCCACTTCCACTTGGGCACTTCCAATGGTTGTACTAGACCTCCCATTCGCTTATGTTCGAACTTCACTTTCTGGCAAGTCAAACATCTAGATACAAAATCAGCAACTTCCCTCTTCATTTTCGGCCACCAAAAGTGATTCTTGAGATCTTTGTACAACTTATCACCACCCGGATGTACTGAATATGGAGTATTATGCGCTTCTTGCATCAGCTTCTCTTTTACCTCTCTGCATTTTTGTGGTACACACCACCTGCCTCGGTACCTTATACTCCCATCATCATGAATTGCAAAATCAGTAGCTTTACCTTCCTTTATCTTCTCGCGGATTCTCTCAAGCTTCACATCTCCAGGTTGCCCTTTAATAATCTCAACATAAACATCTGAGGTGATAGTCATGTTGAACAATTTAATCTCTCTGTCAACTCCACCAGGCTCCATCACCTCCAAATTCATCTTTTCAAACTCATTGCACAATTTCTTACTGAGGACCCACATAGGGTTCATAGTATGTGTCCTCTTCCTGCTCAACGCATCCGCTACAACATTGGCTTTACCTTCGTAGTAAAGAATTTCCAGATCATAGTCTTTAATAAGCTCTAGCCACCTTCTTTGTCTCATATTTAACTCTTTCTGAGTGAAAATGTATTTCAAGCTCTTATGATCAGTAAAAATCTTACACGAAGTGCCATAAAGATAATGTCTCCAGATTTTTAGGGCAAAAACAACCGCTGCTAGCTCCAAGTCATGCGTTGGATACCTGGTTTCGTATTCTTTCAACTGTCTTGAAGCGTATGCGATCACCTTACGATGTTGCATCAGCACACACCCCAGGCCATACTTTGAAGTGTCGCTATAAACTACAAAGCCTTCAGTCCCTGATGGTAAGGTCAACACTGGTGCTGTAGTCAACCTTTCCTTTAGAACTTGAAATGCTTTTTCACAATCTTCATCCCACAAGAACTTCACTGACTTCCTCATAGGATTGGTGAGAGGCCTAGCGATTTTCGAGAAGTCTTTAACAAATCTTCTGTAATACCCTGTAAGCCCCAGAAAACTTCGAATCTCAGTCACATTGGTCGGTCTAGGCCAATCTTTTACTGCTTGCACCTTAGCTGGGTCTACAGAGATACCAGCACTTGTGATAATGTGCCCCAGGAATGCGACTTTCTCCAACCAAAATTCACACTTTGACAATTTGGCATATAACCGATTGTCTCGCAATGTTTGTAATACCTGCCTCAAATGATTTTCATGCTCTTCCAAACTCTTAGAATATATGAGTATATCATCAATAAATACCACCACGAACTGATCAAGATAGGGCCCGAAAATCCTGTTCATCAAATCCATAAACACTGCCGGGGCGTTAGTTAATCCAAATGGCATTACGGTGAATTTATAGTGCCCGTACCTAGTCCTGAAGGCGGTCTTTGGAATATCCTTCTCAGCAATCTTCAACTGGTGATATCCAGACCTCAAATCAATTTTGGAGAATACGCCTGCACCTTGCAGCTGGTCGAACAAGTCATCAACTCTGGGTAAAGGATACTTGTTTTTCACGGTGACTTGGTTGAGCTCTCAGTAATCGATGCACAATCTCAATCCTCCATCCTTCTTTTTAACAAATAAGACGGGTGCTCCCCAAGGTGACACACTTGGACGGATGTACCCTTTGTCTAATAATTCTTCGAGCTGAACTTTCAACTCTTTCATCTCAGTTGGTGCCATCCTATACGGCGCTTTCGAAATGGGCCCGATGCCAGGTACTAAATCAATACTGAACTCCACTTCTCTATCAGGCGGCATGCCAGGGATCTCCTCAGGGAAAACATCAAGGAATTCATTCACCACTCAGATCTTGGAGATTTTCTCTTCCTCCATATTCAAGTCTTGGACATAACAGAGGTATGCTTGATGGCCCTTCCTGATCTTGCCTAAGATGCTCATGGCCGAAACAATCTTCACCCCTGGTTTACTCTCTACCCCACTGTAAGATATTCTTTGCCCTGAAGGTCCTTTGAGGATGACCTTCTTCTCAAAATAGTCCACCCTTCCCTTATGCTTACTTAACCAATCCATCCCAAGAATTACATCAAAATCTTTGAGGTCAAACTGAATCAAATCAGCAACTAGATCTACCCCTTTTACATTTACCCTTACTCCCTCCAATAAATTAGAACATTGAATCACCTCCCCGGACGAAATAGATACAGTAACAGATATAGGGGCATTCGCTACCAAATTCAATTTATTCATAAAAGAGGATGCTATGAAAGAATAGGAAGCACCAGTATCAAATAGGATAAAAGCGGGAGTGTTCTGGACAAGGAAAGTACCAGTGATTACATTGTCCCTAGCTTCGGCCTCAGCTCGACTCATCACATTAATCCTCCCCGGATTACGGTAGTTGTTATTGCCATTATTGTTGTGGTTGTTGTTGCTGCCTCCCACACCAATATTTTGCTTATTGTTGTTCTGGGTAGCTCCTCCAGAGTTGTTCTGATTTCCACTTCGATTTTGGTAGTTCTGATTGTTCCTACTCGCATCATTTCCACCTTGGCCTCCATTGTTTCTCTGAAGAGTACCACCCGAAGTATTTTTGTAGCACTCATATGATCTGTGGCCATTCTTGCCACAAGTATAACATTTGACCCGATTTCCATTACAGTCTGTCCCTAGGTGATCTCGACCGCATGTCTTGCAATGGTAATGCCTTCTTCCTTGGTTCCCTGATCCCTGATTTTGATATCCTCCAAACTTTGGCCGTTCATCATAGTTGGAATGAGGCCTCTTATCTTGCCCCTGGTTATGAAAGGATCCTCTTTTGTCATAGTTTCCTTCGACTTTCCTCTTGTTTCCAGCCTGAACTTCTCTCTTCTTCTGCTGAATACGGTCAAGGTTAGCTGCTCTCTCATATGCCTCATGGAGGGTGGTAAACGTGAAGCAACTCAGAATCTCCTGCAGCCGAAAGGCTAACCCACCAATGAACTTCTCTATCTTAGCTGCTTCATCGGGAACTAGTGTCAGGGCAAATCTAGCCAACTCCATAAATTTGGTGTAGTATTCTTGAACTGACAATGAGAGTTGCTTCAACTCCTGAAATTCTTGGCATCTTCGTATCCTCACATGCTCTAGATAGAAACGCTTTCGAAGTGCCACCTTCAGTGCTTCCCAGTCAAAGTTGGGCTGAGCTTGGAAAGTGGCTCGGTTGGTAGTCCACCAGGTGTCAGCTTCCTGTTTGAGGTAGTATACCACACTGCTCACCCTCCTTTCAGCAGGGCAATTCACTGCCTCGAGGATCTTATCCATGTCACGGATCCAGTCTTCGAGAATAACGGGATCCTCTTCTCCAGAATAAAAGTCCGGCTTCATATTGGCAATCCTCTTGGAGTAGTCTTCATTGACATGGGCTCCCTGGTTTTGGTTTAGAATCTGAGCATGTCCTTGAACCAGCTGAGCAATGTTGACAGCTAGCTGTCGCAATTCATTCAAGTCTGCATTTCCTGCCATTTGCCTAGCTCTTTGCCTCGTCTGGTATGTATGAACGATTCGATCTATTCTTGAAGCTCCAGGCTTTAAGTCTGGATTTCCAACCATTAACCCTAATCTACATTAGTGTAATTAACTATTGACCCAAAAATTTCCATAAGGAAATATACATGTAGATACTAAAGTCCAACAAATTCATAATCCACAAATAATCACCAAAAGTCCAGGTCTCAAAGGACATTAATTCATTCAATATTTTAAACAATAGCATAATTCATAATATCTTATCATCCAATCAAGTAATCAACCACGCAATCCACAAAGCAATCACCAAGTCAGAAGCATAAAAGTAGACAAAATTCCCAATTCCCCATAAACCGGCTTATCAATTTTTTTTAAACCTAACTCATTTATTCCAAACTAAACCTTTCGTATGCTAATTCACAGTCATAAGCTCTGATACCACTTGTAACACCCCGATTTCTAACAACTAATATAAACGTGATTTATTAGCAATATGACTAGTAGTTCGTAGCGGAAACATAAATAAATAAATAAAACCTAACCAGGGTGCTATCGCCACACTCATCCTATGAGTGCTAAGGCTTAGAAAACTATAGCTGACGATATAAACTTAACGTCAACAAAATTAATAAAAATCCCAAGTGTAAGTTAAAACATTAAAATCTCCTCAAATGTTCTTGAACCAAATGATTAAAATGCTAGTCGTTACGCGCCCTCTAATCCCAGCAACTCAATCATCCATACCTACGGTCAGAAAACATAACAACACACAAGAAATGACCGCGCAAATCAGAGAAACTGAGTAAACCCCGCAACACCTCGTCAAATACATTTTAAAAACCCATCTGAGTATAACAAACATTAGTAGGCATATAATTCACCAAACGATAGTATCAAAATAATTTCAATCACCAACCAACAATATCACAGTCCAATTCTGGGATGATGGGAGTCACCAAAGTTCCACAATTCATAAGTTCCAATAATTGGTACCACAACATAGTTGGGACCGATCCAGTTCACCCTCACTCTAAGTCCTTAAGTGTGCACACCCCCCAAAAATTTTTCTAACTAATGGAGTAGATCATATATAGAGCTTAGCTGCGGTCTGAGACTCAACAGCGCCAATATATATATAAATGAGCCAAATGCCTTTTTCCAATTCCAAAGTCTCCCATCAATTCCAGAATAAAATAGCCATATATGTAAATATCAAAGTTCTCAAACCATTCCAAATATTCCATACCATCAATATCGTGTAAGCATAATTTTACAATCACAACCAACATAACCAATGTCATAATACCACACACAATCACAAAGTAAAATAGGTGAACACAAGGTTTACCTCAAATTCACTAAGCAGACAATCAGCAACAATTAACCACAATCAGTCAGCTACCACGCCCACCATCGTACTCGGAATCTGGCAATTTAATTAACCATGCTTATCAGCCAAATACTATTCTTATTATTATTATTATTATTATTTTATTAAAACAAATTCCACAACTACTTGCTCAACGGTTACGCTCTATCTCGATACATAAACACACCCTTATATATATATATATATATAAGTAGACAATTAAGGAAATTATCGCATAACTTAAATCTAACTTATTTATAGTTATCGATTGCATGACTTATAGTAAGTAGAATATAGCACATAAATAAAATGAGGTAGTACAATTGAATATATAAACAAGGGCCGACGATTATAGGTTTTGTATAATTACTTAAAGGTCAAAACTGATTGTACCATTAAAATAATATAGCTATATTCAAAATCGTGTAACATTAGTTTTAATCAAAATAGTTATATAGTATTCATGTTATAGAAGACACGGTAAAACCTTCAACCCTTTATATAATAAAATACAATGGTAATAAGAGAATGTCCATACGATAGGGTAATATATCTATATAAGAAAATAGTATGATAATACACACTTATTTTATATAAAGACTAGAAAGAGAAATTTAATGCGGAGTAGTTCTATTATTTTAAAATAAGATTGCAGAATATAAATACGAATAATTAGCGAACGTAACTAGCGATATTGATATATATCCCTATATTGTAACTGCTACAATTATGCTTGCAAAACAATGCGGATCATTATTAAGTTCAAAACCGTGGCATTGAAAGCCAATTCCATAAGTCGGAACCTTGTTTTATTCAAATATAAATTTGGCTGTTCAAAATCCAACGAGAATCGATAAAAAGAAGAATAAAAGTAAACAATTATACATGTAATAATCAATGCCGGCACTCAATTGAATACCCTGTCGTATCACAGTAAAACATAGGATAAATAAATGACTAGATAAATAGTATATTGAATTCGAAAGTCGGTGACTACTTTTTTTTTACAGTACTATAATATTGAATAGTTAGCAAAGATACGAATTTGTTTTCCGATACAAAAATTTATATGCTATCAAAGATAGGAACTTTTTCCGATACAAAATATTTATATGTTATCAGTCATTGGGATGGGATGTGAGTTTGGTTAATTAAACATACAGAGACAAGATAATGAACCTTACCGATGATGTGACCCAAGAAGGTACTACTTGCAGTACTAGAGGCTGAAAACAATGATTTGCAAAAGGAAGATCAATATGAAACGTTGGAGAAGTAAAGAAGTGAAGAGGAACAACGGTGGATGCGGTATACGAACGCGGCCGCAGAAAATTGTGAGGGTTTTGTTTCGTTTTTCTTTTTGACAGTGTAGAGAGGATATTTATAGTAAAAGAGTTGGTAGAAATAACATGATAGGAAAATTCTAGAACTCAGGAAAATGTTAAAATAATATAAATTTCAGATTTTATGGAATTGTAGATAAGAAAATCATGATAAATTATTAAGACTGAAAAATTTGTTTCGAATTGACCTAAGCTTCAAGAAAAAATAATATATCGGCACAACGAGAAAATATAAGGATTACTATGGAGCACTATATATATAATGATTTAATACGAAATTAAAAGCTTATTAATAAATACATCGGTTTTAAAATAATGATAATAATATATACGTAATTAGTCATCAAAAATGTGGTAAGGTATCATGGGGTCCCAACGACCATAATCTCAGACAGGGACTCAAGATTCCTTTCTCTGTTCTGGAGTCAGTTTCAAAAGGCAATGGGATCACAGTTGAATCTTAGTACTGCTTTTCATCCGGCTACAGATGGAAAAACTGAGAGAACTATTCAGACCCTGGAAGATATGCTTCGAGCCTGTGTCATGGACTTCCAAGGTTCTTGGGTTGATAAGCTACACTTGATAGAGTTCTCATACAATAATAGTTATCACACTAGCATCAAAATGGCCCCATATGAGGCTCTTTATGGAAGGAAGTGTAGAACCCCACTTTGCTGGAGTGACATCAGTGAAACTGTGGTGCTTGGACCACAATTGATTGAGGAGACTATGAGTCAAGTCCGGATAATACAAGACCGAATGAAAGCTGCTCAGGATAGACAAAAGTCTTATGCTGACTTGAAAAGGAGACCAATTGAATTTGAGGTGGGACAAAAAGTGTTCTTGAAGGTATCACCCACCAAAGGAGTCACAAGATTTGGGAAGAAAGGAAAATTAAGTCCAAAGTTTATAGGGCCATATGAGGTATTGGAGCGAGTGGGGAAAGTGGCTTATAGACTTGCATTGCCCATGGAGTTGGAGAAAGTACACGACATTTTCCATGTTTCTCAACTCAAAAGGTATATTCCAGATCCTTCTCACATTCTACAACCGGAGGTGGTGGAGTTAGATCAAAGTCTTTCGTACGAGGAGTGCCCCATCAGAATTCTCGATACCAAGACGAGGGATACGAGATCAAAGGCTACTCGAATGGTCAAGGTACTATGGTCCAATCATGGTACTGAGGAAGCCAGCTGGGAAGTGGAGGACGAAATGAAGAAGAAATATCCGCAGTTGTTTGATAAGGTACATATTTAAGTTACGAGGTCGTAACTTTCTTTAAGGGTGATGGAATGAAATAACAAAAATAGTGACTAATATGGATTTAAATGTGAGTGTTTTAGTTTAATTATTGGGTTAAGCATAAGCTTCGGGGTCGAAGCTTTCTTTTAAGGGGGAGATAATGAAATACCTGTGATAATTTAGTATATGATAATGACTAATTACGTATATATTATTATCATTATTTTAAAACCGATGTATTTATTAATAAGCTTTTAATTTCGCATTAAATCATTATATATATAGTGCTCCATAGTAATCCTTATATTTTCTCGTTATGCCGATATATTATTTTTTCTTTAAGCTTAGGTCAATTCGAAACAAATTTTTCAGTCTTAATAATTTATCATGATTTTCTTATCTACAATTCCATAAAATCTGAAATTTATATTATTTTAACATTTTCCTGAGTTCTAGATTTTTTCTATCATGTTATTTCTACCAACTCTTTTACTATAAATATCCTCTCTGCACTGTCAAAAAGAAAAATGAAACAAAACCCTCACAATTTTCTGCGGCCACGTTCGTATACCGCATCCACCGTTGTTCCTCTTCACTTCTTTACTTCTCCAACGTTTCATATTGATCTTCCTTCTGCAAACGCAGCAAAACCAACAAACTCAAGCGGGACCAACCCCACCCTGTAACACCCCTAATCCTAAACCTGTAACGACGTCGCAATTCGTAGCATAATAGATAACAATTCGCAGCGGATAAATAAACTAACTACCTTGGTGTTACACGCCGTTACTCACCCTTGTGAGCAACAAGGCAACCTTACTCTTTCCAACAATAAAACTCCTCACGCTGTGATGAACAGAGACTGAGCACTTCTAATTATTACAAACCAAATCCAACTAAATGAGCAACTATCTGAATACATCAACAACCTTATTACAATATAAAATAAAACCAAAGGTGTGTGTTGAAAACACTTCAGCTACCCCCGTGTCCCGCACTCCGGCTTGAGTCTTCTTCAATAACCTGGAATGTTTGGCCCATTGAAGGGCTCAACAATCGAAATGCTGGTATGCTAAATGTGATCTTAAGTCATCTAGATTCCTTTAGTCGTTTAGCCATCTTGATATTAGATTCTTTACATGAAATACCGGTTTACAATGATAACAGTAATAACCGTAAACATTTAATAATCACATAACAACTCTCCTGCAAACATCAGTGTACGATAACACACAACATCAATAACCACACAACAATAATCCTCAGTAATAATCAATAGTCACACATTAATATCCCATAACAATCACCAAACAAGATACGCGCATAAAACTTGCACTCTGTTAGTTAGCCAACTGACCCTTATCTTTTAAACCAACCATTTAACCTTTTCCAATTAATTTCCACCACAAGTGTCATGTTAAGTCAACCTTTATAACTTATTAATGGACGAATGTCCCCTTGTGTTCCTTTGGAACTGTTTACCAGCTGACCCTATGGCCCTGGTTAATTGACCGATCCGGTCGAACCTGTGCACCAACGGCAGTGCCTTCCGCCATCCCCGAATGTGGCTGATGGATTTCGAGTGACTCCATTATAGTCTCTCGTAGTGATCACAATGCGCAACCAGAAAGTCGAAACGATCTGGATTCCTCCCTTTATAAGTTAGCCCTTTTTGTTAGTGATATAATAACCAATATTTGAATTAAGACCTTAACAGTTGACCTTTGTTAGGTTCAATAATACCTAAAGGTCGGTCAGTCTTTCTTTTCAGTTTAGTTGAATAAACTTCCAGTCATAAGACGTTCGCGTATAAAATACAACGCAACAGTTTGAGCAATACAGTACACAATATCATACACATAAAATCATAGATATCGCTCTTGGCAATTAAACACATAATGTCTAGACCTTAGGATAATCCTTAGGACATTCAGACCACACAATTAACATACCGTTCACCAAGTAACTGCTAGCTTGACAAACTCCTGTACAGTAGTCCCTCCCCGTACGCTGTTATTTAAACATGCAATACCGGGTAATATTAATATAACTATTCATTAAATATTATAGTACTGTCACTGTAATGTTTATACTCGTTGTATAATAACTTCGTATGTTATTTATTTTCCCCTGTTATTTTAACTGTGGTTCTAGATAACCTACCAGTTCATTATTTTATGTGAAGCTCACATGTGATAATGAATTATCATTTATACGGTATATCTTTACCTCATTAATTATATACCCATAATTATTTCCACCTAACATTTATATCATATCATTTAGTTATTTATGTAATAACCACCTTTATTTCATAAACTTTATATAATATTTCATAATATACCATAATACATTATATTACCTAGTTTTACTTCCTTTCCTTATTAAATTACAAAACCAATCTTATTATGTCGGTATTTATATTTTATACCCAACAACTTTATAAATTACTAGATAACCACATATAATTTTTCCGGTAATCATAATTTGAACCCATTAACTTTTACAATTTACTAAACAACCATATACTTTTATAATTTATTAAATACCCGAATTAATTTTCAGAAATTGTAAAACAATTATGTTAACTTCTATAAATTGCCAAATAACCTTATAACTTTTATAATTATTAATCTTCCACATTACCTTTTTAATTTACCAAATGTCCACCTTAATTTCCGTAAATTACAATCTCATTATACGAACTTTTATAAATTACAAATAAACCCCTTAGTCTTCAGTTTTCACTAATCTTTTCCTTTATTCACTTTTAAACCCCAAAACTTTATATAAGTTACATATTAACTTATAATCTATAGTTTTAATATTTAATTCACTAAAATAACCAAAACAATCCACAAATTTCTTCAATTTACATTTCCGCCCCACATTAAATTCCATTGTTCATATATACTTCCATAAATTACATATTCACCCCAAAACTTTTATAAACTTAATATTTTATGTCATAAATCATTTTAACCCAAAGTTTTTGGTCAACACTTTGACCAAGACTTAATTTCACAATTAATACTTTAATATACCCATAAATTCATAAGCAATTCTCGGCCATACACTATATTTCCCAATAATTACAAAATAGTCCCAAACTTAGAAAAGGAGGGAACACGGAACCACTTATTAAATTCACTAAAATCATAAGATTAAGGCCTACCTATAGGAAACATAAATATACCAAATCAACCCGTTGTCTTGGCATTTATTATTGATACACTAAACTTTCAAAATTTACATTTTAACCACATAACTTTTAAATTAGCCATTTAAATACTTGTAGCTATTTTTAATACTCCCAAAATTTATAATATAAGTTAATATATTATATATTTCGAAAATTACCCAAATAGTACATATCATTCTCGGCCTTGATTTAATTTTACCATATGGTTTTAAAACTTAATTTAAACCTTATAATAAATACATATAAATGTATATAAGCCATATAACACTTCTAAAAATCATGCTAATGACTTAGAATGATTATAAACTAAAAATAGAATAAATAATTCTTAGATAATTCGGTTTGATAATATGTGTGTCCTATTTAACTTTTGTGACACAATTTAATACCTTAAGGTAATAATCTTACCTTATATGTTATAAATTATTTTCTTGACAATATACCCCAATGTTTTCGGCCTTAATTTATGTAATGGTTATACATAATTTTTATACCAAAGTTTGAAGCTTAAATCAAGCTTAAACTTAATAAACCTTATTTATATAAACTTACCCTTAAATCAAGACAATTCTTGTACTTGATTTTCTCCTTGAATTCCAAGCTCTCCAAATGCTATCTTGATGAATAATTTTCGGCTCCTTAAATATATTTAGGAGATCCATTTGTTAGACTTCTAACAAGAGTTTATAAATAATATTTGTAGTAATTTTACAAGAGTTTACCTTAGGAATTTAACAAGGTATTTTTGATACACCTTGTGATGATTGTAGATCAAAGTTTCCTTCATGAAATAATGAAGAGAATATGGATTTAGAAGTTCCTAAATTTTTGAAAATTACCTAAGGAATTTTCTTAAGATTTTCAACATGAAAATATTCCTTAACTTGATCTTGTTGTTCCTTGTATTGTTGTTGAATCAAGAAGCCTCCTAAGAACACCTAAGCTTGGCGATTTTTTTGCAAGGTTGCTAGGTTGATTTCTTGCTTCAAGACTTGATAGAATTAACTAGGAAATTACATTAAAATGGTGTATATGAACTAGTACACCATTAATGGAGTTATTAGAACTTAGGAATTGATTTAGGAAATGAAGAAAAGAGAGAGTTAAATGAGATACTTACCTATTCGTGAATGAAGGCAAGGAATGAGATGGACATTCACGTAAGGTTTTAGTAGAATGGAAATGAGAGCAATCATAATCCATTTGTTATTGTTTATTTGTCATTATTGCATGTCTTTACTTTGTTTAATTTGATTTCATAATTGCCCACCATGGCCTCTAGTGTTACGGTTGTTTTTAGCTTGAATAAGTGAAGTTGGTGGATGGCTTATGGAAAGATGACAAGGCAAGGTAATTAACTAACATAAAATGAGCTTAATTATTGTACTAACTTGTCTTTCTTGCAGGTGTTGTTCGGCTGGAATGAAATGGGAGGCTCCATTTGATGTAGCCTTACGGCTAAGTGCTTGGTAGGAATCACTTTAGTTTGTTTATATTAGCTTAGTCTTGTTTGTTTTGTTATTGATCATTAACAGCACTAACCTTGTTTATTTGTGCAGGTTTGATCGGATAAGAAGGGAGCACAACAGCAGCTCCTAAATGAAGTAGATTTACGTAGTGGACTAGCTAGGTAGTTAGTCTAGTTTTTTTTTTTTTGTTTATTTGCAACATGTCAATTATAGAAGTTAGGTAATTGTCTTATGAGTTAATTAATTGTCAATCATACTCTCTTTTCTCAGATTCCAATCGGCACTAATTTGCCCATGGAACAATTTGTTTGATTTGTTTTAATTGCCTTAGATAAAGTGTGACTAGATTTGCCATTCATTTCATTACTTTGCTTAGACTAATCCCCCTTGCTTTTCTCTTGCAGATTACACGGTGGAGAAGGCTTCATTGCCAATGTTTAATTGCTATAACATCATATAATATATGCTAAGATGACTCACTATCTATAAACCAATTTTTGAACTAAAACTAGTCATAATTGACTCCTATTGTCGCTTGCATTGGAGATTATATGGAGCTGATTTTTAACTTGATTTTTGGTACAATATATTGTATTAAGACCATACTAATATGTGTAATAGGTTCCAGCATTTAATTGGTACATTTTTATTATGGTAAAAGATGAAAGTTTTAAGGTAAAAATGCTGATTTTAGGTACCTTTTTGTCCTAAAAATCGCCCCCATTTATACTATGAGTTTAGTATTGCCATCAATTGATTTAGATGTTAATTTTATCCAATTTTAAGTTTATCAACTCGTGGCTCCTCAAAAACTTCAAGGCAATTGCGTAAAACGCATTTTTGTGACACTCGAAGGTGCGTTTTTGTGCTTTAAGGATTTTTTTGGGAATTAATTAGTCGCTATGACTTCCAAGTGTTTATTGACATTTTTTATAGTAAATAATAATATATTAAGGTGTTACATTGAGTTATATGGGGTTATACTAACTCAGAACACAATTCTCAGGCTACCCGGGCAAAAAGGAGCGTTAAGAAATCCTCCCGTGTATTTTGTCTTTAACTGAGAATTTATCTTGAGAACTTTATCTTAAATGTTAATTAAGGTACTATTATGCATTTATAATGAGGTGTAATGCTTTATTTTATTTTATAAGGTATTTCCGGGACTTTCGGGCCTTAAGGGGCCTTTAAGGGAACTCCCGAGCCACTTGTATTTTTATTACATTTTTAGATGGGGTCCTGCGTTCTAAGGGTCATATAATGATCCTTGATTATCTTCATATGAATTTTATAGTTTATATAACTTGTTTACTTAAGGTCGGGCTTTAACGCACGTTTTTGACCTTAAGGAGTTTAGGTGCGTTTTTAACGCTCAAGTGTTTATATACTTTCTTAGGGTTTCATAATCCCCCAAATAATATTTATAATTCCAAAAATAATATTTGTTTACTTATATTTAATTATTTAAATGTTAGGGGTATTTCACACCCCCTCCACCCAGAGATGTGAACTGGGTAAAATCAGTTACAGATCTCCGAATTCCCTGCTTTAGAGGCGAGGGCGACCTAGCAAAACTTGAAGCTTATATCTCCGAGATGGAGACAGCATTTGAAACCCTCGAAGCTCCTGCTGAAGTTCGAGTGAGAATAGCAGCATACTACCTCAAGGATGCTGCTATAGATTGGTGGAAGCTAGTAAAGCACGAGTATGTCAACGACCCTACCTTTGATTGGGAATCCTTTACCACCATTCTCCGATCAAAGTACTACCCCGAACACGTCAAAACCAAGAAACGTCTAGAGCTTGACGCCTTGAGGATGACTGAAAAGATGTCAATGGATGAGTACTATCACACATTCACCTCCATTCTACGTCTTCTACCCGACCTTGGGTACACCGGCCAGGTCTTGGTCGATCGGTTCTACGGCGGTCTGAGCCATCGCCTTCGATACGGTATGGGGTACACCAGATTTACCTCCCTTCAGGTAAACGTTGGTTCGAACCCTTAGTACCATTGTAAATATTTAAATCATTACCTTATTAACCAAGAGCACCATCTAATACCTGAAACATCAGGAGTGCTATCACGCGGCATCTCGTGTTGAAATTACTTGTCAGCTGAGAGACGAGGAACAGGCGCTTAAAGCGCAAAGCCAATAGCAAGAACACCAGCTCAGAGGAGCAGAACCAGGACAAGAGTTGGAAGAAGAAGAAAGGGAAGTTCTTCCAGCAATCCCAGAAGAACACCCCTAGTGAAAGCAGTGCCCATGCTGAGAAGGGCAAAGCAGCTGAGCCACTACAGCTTGCTTATTCTGCGTCGGTGGCTGCAAAGCCACTGAGATCACACCCGCCTAAGGGTAAACTTCTAAATTTAAACTCGTATATGTGTAAATACAATAATGAGTATCACCGCACCAAATGTGCTAACACTGAAGCCACTGGTTCTGGCTCCGGATATGGCAAGAACTACTCCAACGGCCGTAGCTATTTTGTAGGAAGTGCAACCAAGATCACCCCGGCACAGATTGCCAAGGGAGGGAAATTAGATGCTTCAACTATCAGAAGCTGGGACACCGTGCTAATGTGTGCCCGGAGAACTCGAAATCCAAGGGAAACTTCCAGAGCTACAAGTAGGGGAAGGCAAGGAGGTTGCATCTGGCGATGCTCCAGCCCAGCAGGCCTCACAGGGACAGAAGTCCCGAGGTCCTCAGAAGGGCGCACCGTAGAGGCAGCCGGCCTTGCATATCATTGACCGTGACGGGACCGGTACTAAGTCCGGCCTAGGTACTAACTTAAAACCTTGAATCCTTGAAAAGCATGTCTAAGTATCAAAGTACTTGTTTGAATGAATGCATGAGTAAATGAATTGAAGTATGCATTTGAGCATGAAATGAATTAGTTGAGACTAGAACTCATAGTAGATAAAAATTTGCAACCATAGGTAGATTTAATATCTGCTACCCGATACCTTCAAACCCAAACCATGAAGACGACGACATCACCACTCACCACTTCTCCAACGAGCAGTGTCAGGTCATCCGCCAGGTATGATTCTATTAAAGGGATACCTGACACCCGAAGCCCAAATTTCCATCATCCGACAATGCAACGAGCTAGGAGCGGGTCCAAGAGGATTTTACACACCCGAATTCCCCGGTGGAGCGAAGATGAAGCTAAAGATGATGTGCTTGGGAATGGATTGGAATCCTTATACCAAGACATACCAAAAGACGCGAATACAAGACAGAGCGACGCCACCAACAATACCCCCTGAATTTCAGACGCTTGTTACACAAGTTGTAGAACTTGCACAACAGTGTGAAGATGATCCGATCCCCGCACTTGAAGCGACCTCTGTATCGTCAACTTCTATGAGAAAGAAGGACGACTTGGGTTACACCAAGATAAGGACGAGACAACAGAATCTCTTGAACAAGGAGTGCCTGTAGTGTCTTGGTCCATTGGTGATGACGCTGTATTTTTGTATAGCGAGCAGAAGCGTGTGGACCTCGTAGAGAAACTGGTAATGAGATCAGGAGATGTCCTAATCATGGGTGGAAAATCAAGGTTGCTGTATCACGGTATCAAAACGATCAAGTTGAATACGGCACCACCGGCAATAATCAATGCCACACACATGAAACTAGAACGCCTGAACCTTACCTTCAAGAAGTATTAATCTCGTAGTATCATGTAATATATTAGTAACATGTATTAGAGACACAATATGTATGATGGTTGGTTTATCAATAAAGAGCAGTGTTGATTATTAAATTCCACTTGTGTCCTACCATCATTACTTACGAACTTGTGAATCAATAGGTTGTGGACTGGGTACCGAAGGTAACCTGAGTATCCTCATCGAAGCACAAGCCGGTAAGAGTGGCACCATCTTAACGGGAACCTTCCCAGTGAACGGCATTGATGCCTTAGTACTATTCGACTCCGGCACCTCTAATACCTTCGTTTCACCATCATTTGCAAAGAGGTTGGGGCTAGACTCAGATGAGCTACCAAACTTCTTGGTTATTCTCCCATCGAATGAGCGAGTAAGATGTACCAAGTATTACCAAACCGCCACAATCCGAATCAAGGGCAAAGAGTTTCCCATCTCCTTCATCAAATTTAATGGGTTAGGATTCGACTTGATAGTCGGGATGAACTAGTTGGAGCGACACAAGGGGCGAATCCTCTGTGTCGAGCATAGATTACTGCTCAAGAGTCTATCTGGGGTTACTTTTTCATACCGCCAGAGACCGAGAGAGCCTTCAACTATAGTCATCTCTGCCATTGCTATGTACCGGGAGCTCAGAAAAGGCCACGATGTGTATCTGTGTTATGTACAAGATCTGGAGAGAGATCCAGAATTCAGTACCATGTACCAATTGTACCAGAATTCCCCGATGTATTCCTGGTGGAGCTGCCTGGTATGCCACCTCAGAGAATTGTTGAATTTGAAATTGATCTTATGCCTGGTACTGGTCCCATTGCTAGGGCACCATACCGTATTGCACTAGTAGAAATGACTGAGCTTAAAGAGCAATTGCACGACCTTCTTGACAAAGGGTTTATACACCCGAGCGTATCACCCTGGGGAGCACCGGTCCTCTTCGTGAAGAAGAAGGACAGTAGCCTCCGACTCTGCATTGACTACCGCGAATCGAATGCGGTCACTGTAAAGAATAAATACCCAATGCCACGCATCGACGACCTATTCGATCAGTTGAAAGGAGCTTTGGTCTTCTCCAAGATTGACCTCCGATCAGGGTATCACCAGATTGCTATCAGAGAGCAAGACATAGAGAAAATGGCATTCCGTACAAGATATGGCCACTACGAATTCATAGTCATGCCATTCGGTTTGTCGAACGCACTAGCTAAGTTCATGGATCTAATGAACCGGCTATTTAGTGATCAGTTGGACACTTCTGTTGTAGTATTCATCGACGA
>CM041777.1:312944498-312984849 GCA_023374045.1 Limonium bicolor | reverse complement strand
AGTTAAGAGTTCCATAACTTGGGTGGGGTATAAATAATTAGTTTAAACACATGAGGGTTTTAGTAATATCCCAAAACCTCAAAGGGATTGTGAGTATTTACTCAATAAACTAGTTTTCTCAATAGTTTCATACAATAACAGTTTTTTTTTTTGCAACAATTTCATAAATAACAGTTTGTATTTGTGATTGACGAATTCTACTATTTGATCATTTTCTTATGAGACAAAATGAGTAGTAAGTTGTTTAGTCCAGTTCCACTTCCATGTTAGTTGCCAGTTGACCTTTAATAGTAGAGAGGGTATTAGTTTTCTTGCATTTTGCAAGTAGCGGAATAAGAATGAATGGTGTACACTGCAGCCCAATAACGATGCCTCTGGTTATTTGATTTCAGTAATTTATGGTTCAATTTACTGGCCCAAAAAATACAACAGCATAAATCATAGACGGTGTATTCATTTCTTTTGTCCAGCATTCAGCTGGTTTATGTATTATTAATTGGATTGATCAGCTCAGCTCATTCTTTTACAATCAGTTATCAATCAATATTAGATAATATCAACTATCAGTTAGTAGCTACTTAAACTCAAATTGTCTCTCATGTTTAGTTGATTTGATGTTTCACTGAGTTAAACTCATTCTTTTAAAATCAGTCAACACTCAATATCAACTGTCAACTAGCAGCTCATAATATGCAAAAGAATGAGAACAGGCCATGTAAGCTTATTACTTTAGTTTTCACTTTTTCCAAGAAGATGGGAGCGCAAGGCTTATGTGGCTGGGGCTGGGGCTGGGCCATTTAGATTTTGCATGAAAAATTCACACTTATACTGGTGGGGAATGATCTAGTGTCATGGCTGGTAGGTGATGCCATTCTTTTTCTTAAATTCCTGTATTATCCTTCTTCCTTCATAATATTCGGCCAGATACTGGATGTTATAGCACTGTGCATCATACACACATTCAAATTTTGGTTGGAGTCATTGTCATAGAGTTGTCCACAAATGTAGCTAACAACAGTCCAAGCGAGGGCAGACCGGACCAATGTGGGTCGATTCACTCAAATGATCTTTACAGAAAGTTACTCAAAATAGTATAATATTTTCAAATCAGTTGATCTGCAAACCAAAATAAAAGGAAGAAACTATTTGTTTGATACAGAATTGAATTGTCGTTGTTATCTTCGATAATTAATACACCCTCCCCCCCCTTCCATCTAATCTTTTACTATTTGACATATCATTTGACTTTAATATTTAACATGTTAGATATAATTTTATAAATTTAAATTTTGTAATAAAATCCTGAAAAAAATTATATATTATAAAAATTTATTTTATTTTATGTATTTAATATAAAAATGGAAAAAACGTATCAAAAAACAAACATGAAGACCAAAGTGGGACAGAGATAGTACTACAAAGTCTACCTTATAATAAGTCTCAGTGCAAAGTAAATTGAAATACAGATATAGAACCACAATTATTGTCATACCACCCGTTAAATGATTCTACTGATAAGATTCAAATTTATTACCTTAGATTCAGTTTGATCGCTACGAGAAAAAGCAGGTATACTTGCGTTTTGTTTAAGCTAAGTATGGTTAACTTATACTGAGTTGCCACAACTATATTTGGTTAGATTTTGACTAATAATAAATGGACACATGACAGTGAGAGAAGTGTAAAAGAGATTAATCTCCCACAATCTTGACCTTAGATCAAATTTAAAACCTAGAAAAGTTATGAAAACAATCAACTACTAAATATTTTGTACGTTTTTTTTTGAGGAAAAATATTTTGTACGTTAAATTCAAGGTTTGACAGAAAATAACAACAATCAATGTTTATGGGCTCTGTTTATAATTGCTTTTGTTTTCACTATTTCATAAGATAGAATATTACTAAAAGATCATAATTCGCGACTCATCTCAATATGAAATAAATGTGTTATGAAATATAGCGGGGTATTCATATTTCATTATTCAAAGAGCGCGACTGATCCACACAAAGTGTACGACTCTCCTACTTGTTTAAAAGGCTATTGTTTGTCCGAAAACATAAAATGAATTTTCCTTTTGGTTGAGAGGACATTTAGGGAACAGACGCGAATCACTTAAATTTGGAGTCTTTTTCCCTAGACGCGAACTTTGACATGTTAGGCACACGCATAAAGTTATTCCATGGATGCACCTTACTTTATTTCACACACTTTGGTGATCGAGCTTTGCATTGATCGGTCCAACACCACCACCAACAACAACAGCATTATCGAATTATAAATAATTCATGCAAGATTGAAGACGACGTCACAAAGGCCGAAACAACAATTCATTTTGACCATTTTGACTGACACTCCTCGTTTTAATCTGATTTAGTACATTATTATTATCATATGTATACGAATGAATGATAACAAAAATTGAAAAGATCGATGGGAAATACTCAATTCCCAAATTCGTTACTATCCACACACGCAGATGCAGCACAAAATTACAGTAGTTTTATAATCTGTTTGATAACTGTTTTATCAGGTAACTTAAAATAATACAAATACAAAAAATATTTAAAAAGTTGTTTGAGAACCTTCTCTCAA
Organism: Limonium bicolor; assembly: GCA_023374045.1. NCBI lineage: Eukaryota > Viridiplantae > Streptophyta > Magnoliopsida > Caryophyllales > Plumbaginaceae > Limonium > Limonium bicolor. The sequence goes on along the minus strand of CM041777.1, from coordinate 312,982,256 downwards.
ACATCGCCTGGACAACTACATCATTCTTAATATAATAAATAAATACTACTAGTGTTGTAGTCGATACTCCTTGGAGGCGGCGAGTTCATGTATTTGAACACAATTTCATTTCATCATCCGCAAAACTCGATCAAGACGTTCATTGGAACAACACATACCTCAATTAAATTGTTCAGATTTCAAAACTTTTTAGTTAGGACCACAATACAACACTACTATATGCAAAGTTACTAACAAAGACCAATCGAACTTTTTGACTTGCTACATAACTTGTCACCCAACCAACTATACCATACGATACCAAAGGTAACGCATGCTTTGAGCTTTTTATTCTTCTACTTTGTAGTATGTTTTTTTTTTCATTTCTTTGTTGGTATGTTTTCCCTTTCTAGCGACCATACATACATGTAATACTAATGATGAATCAAACCCCATAAATACAAGGCCGAAATATACTCATTTCAGACGGGACACAAATTTGAATCCCCTAGAGAAGTGACACAAAATATAACTAGATGTAATACGAGCCATAATGCCGTGGTTGGTTGGTGGTTCCCACCAGCCACGAGGATGAACTGAAATAGAAAAGTGAAACAAATTTGAATCTTCTTCTCCGATCAAGACGCCAAGTTCAAGATCACCTTTTGACAATGACGTCGCCAAAAAAATGTTACACACAGACAAAAGAGTTACTATCTCCGTCCCGTCATAAGTGTCCTGTTTGCTTTTTGGCACGTTTTTCCACCTCAATATTAAACATATAAAGTAAAATAATTTTATAAAACTGAATTTTGTATTATATAGTTTATCATGTAAGGAATCATATGCAAAACTTAAATTTTCAAAATTAATTTATCTTATATGTTAAAAATTGAAGTCAAACGACATATCCAAATAATAAATAGGACGGTCAAGGTGGGACGGAGGGAGTAAAACGGAACAAGGGAAGATGAGTCCAAACTTTCACTTTGACCCTCATTAATCTACCAAATAAAACCAAATTGCCAGCTACAAGCGTAACGTTAGATGAGAGTAGCTAGTAAGATTCCACAAAAATATAAAAATATTGTACTAGTAGTATTTTGTTGTTATTTTCTTCCCAATGGATATGATGCAATGACCCAAGCAATCAAATATCCAAATCCATCTATGACAATAATACAAAATATATGATCAAAATTCACAAACATCATCATTATAAACACCAATTAACACACACACAACACATTTGCTTACTCACTAGTGCTTTTCTTAATTAAGGAGTAATTAATCCCCCAACACCACTACTAGACGAATACCTGCAAAGAACCTTACACTTAACCACACTATCATACACATAAAACCCAGGCGCAATCATAATCTTAACCACACTCGGCGCCACCACTTTCCTCCCACCACCACCACCACCACTACTCATATCCTCCATATAAACCGGGTCAAACCCACACCCTTTCTCAACCCGAAAAACCGATAATCCAGGATGAACCGAATTCGCCAATAAATGAACCAACCACACACACTTGGCCGCTTGAAAAAACGCTTGTAATAAACTCTCAGACCAAGCTCGATTCCACCCAAGTAATCCAACAATCTCACTCATTTTCCTATCACAAAACCGACTGAACTCCTCATCGAAATGCTTAGTTCCTTTACTCAAAACTTCCTCCCACGTTAATTGATTCAGTGATTCATACGCCGCGTAGTTTGACTCACATCTGTCGAGTGGGTTCAAGATCTTAGTTGATGAAGAGGGACCGAATCCGGGTGATTCAAAGTCGGTGAAGAGAGTTAGGTTTAATAGGGATTCGAGATAGAAAATGATGGATCGTGGGTTTTTTGAATGGGATAATTTGATGTCGTATGGTTGTAAAAGGGTTGTGATTCGGTCGAGAGGTTTAGTACCAGTTTGACGGATTTGAAATGTAAGTGAACGGCTGAGTAATCTTACTGATGATCTGGATTCGGAGATGGAAGTTAGGAAATTCTCGAGGATTTGATCGTGATTTTGTGGTGCTGATGAAGTTGACATTCGGATGTAAGGGGAAAATGAGGATGGAAGTGGGTTATTATTATACGGGCTTGTGGTGGTGTTGCTGCAGACTTCAAGACCGGATTTGAGACTATGGCAGTAGATCTCTAATTTGTTGAGTTTTTTCTCGAGTTGTGACATGGAGTATTTCAGTTTAGAAGCTTCAAGGATTGCTTCATCACGTTTACGGCTTGCTTGGACTAATTTAGTTGATAATTCTGTTGCGGCGTGTTTCCACTGTTCGGTGACGATAGAAGTCGTAGTGGAAGTTGAAGAAGTTTCTGATGGTGGTGGTGGTGGGTGTTTAGGGCTTCGACGTGAAGTTAAGGTTGAGAGAATTGATTTCAAGATGCCGTTTGGACTTGGCATTGAGATGGAATGGTGGTGGTGTTGTTTGTTGATGTTGTCAATTACCGGGACTACTAATGAAGCCGCCTTGTCACGAGTGGTTGGTCTGCAGTTAGTGCAGGAGACTGTAGCGGGATTCTCCAGTGGTCGTCTCTTGGTGGAGCGTTTCCAGTATAGAGCAATGGTGGTGGTGGTGGTATAGTGGTGGTGAGTTTGGGGGGATGGGTGGAATGGAGTCGGGTAGTGTGGTAAATTGATGGTGGTGTTGGAGTGGTTGCGTTGCTGAAACGATGCCGTTCGGAGGTTGTTTCATCATCTTCACTACTTTCATTTCCTTCTTGAATCTGCAAATTGAAATCTTAGAAATCAAATCAAGTGAGGGATAAATTAAAAAAAAAATCAGCAGAAAAGCATGTAATGTGTGTAATGAAATAGTCATGAATTGAATGATAGCGGTAGTTGTAGTTGGAGCAGGGGAAGAAGATCGTGAGCTTACAGGGGTGAAGTGGCTGGAGCGATGGGGAAGGATAGAAGGCGAGTTGGTGATTCCGGAGGAAGATGAAGGAGGAGCCATAGAATAGAATGAATTGTCTCTGGGTTGAAGTGGGTTTTAAAATTTCAGTCGGTGGTAGGTAGTTGGGTGGTGTGTTGTTTGCTGCCGCTTGCTTGGTTTTGAGCGTGGTAAGTTCGGATAGAGACGAGAACTGAGTTTCTTTCGCAGTACGAAAATTGCAGTCCCGGGATAAAGCGAAGAAATGAAATGGAAATCAAACAGTAACCACCGTGACTCAAATATACAAATGTGGGACGGTGGAATTTTTTTAATTAATACAAGAAAAAAATGTTCGGAAGCTAAAAATATGAAAAAAGGTAAAACAAGCGCCAACTTTCTAATCAGTTCTTGGTTGGCTGTGAATTGCGATGGACTAGTAAAAAGGGATTAGTTAACTTTTTAAGCATTACAAGGTTGAAAATTATTTAGACATGTGTATTGTACTTAACTCTTTTTTATGAATCTATTCTTTTTCCCTTCACCATATTTGTCATATTAAAAAGAAACTGCGAGAATGAACAGGAAATTTCCAACTACTATGAACAAGTTTCATCCAGCTTTAAAACTAAAGCTTGCCCACATATCATTATATTATTTGTTTAAAGGTCCCTTCCAAATACACTTGTAAACCCTTTATTGTTTTTTTGAAAGAAATTATGAATATATAAATGGTAAAATGTTACAATATATGTAGATACATAGGGGGCCTATGTATCTGACATCTAGGGGGCCATCAGAGCTAGGGAGGGTGCTTTGAAATACCTCTTAAGCGCTACACAAAAAAACAACGAAGATACAAGGTTCCCAAGGCCAACTACCAAGATACATACTTAGAGAAATACAAAAAGGGACAGCAAAATACAAGGCTCTTCTAAGAGCAGAGAACCCTATCAAGCCAGACAAAATTTGTGCTGGTTGAGTTCATCTTCGTCCATATGATAGCTTTCATTGTCGCCTTGATATCAGCAATAATAAGAGAGGGATCTCTGGCTTGGTTAACCATAGCTCGTTTACATGGTAAAACATATTAACTGTAGATAGCTTATACACAAACGTCAGGAAAGCCACGTCTAGGGAGCAGCTCCTATGTATTTTTATATATGAATTCGTGTATTGTATAATGTTGAAAAACACTATGGACTTATGATTAAGCTCATAAGCAAAAAAAAAAAAAAAACATATTTATTAATGAACTTACAAGGAAATATTATAGTTGTAATTGATCGAATACTATTTATGGTAGATAGTTAATCACTTAAAAAGTTGAAAAAAATGTGGAATATAAAAACGAATAGACAATTAACATCATCAACAGCTCCCAACTATAAAAACGAATTGACCTAAATTAGAAAGAGAGTGGAACCGAAACTAGCTTATTAATATGACCGTCAACCGTGAAGAATTAAATAATAATTTGTTATAAATAACCTATTAACATTCATACACTTTAGACCTATTGATTGTCTAACTCTCATAATCTTCTCAATATTTATGTTTAAAGTCCTTTGATATTTTATTATCTCATCACTAAAGGTTCAGTAATGGTTGGTTTTGTGAACCTACAATAAAAAATAATATGTCTACTATTACAATGTAGCTTGTATACTATACTCTCTCTTACACTCAATAGTATACTATACATTATCATGATGCTCTAACCAGCTGAGCTAAATCATTTGGAACTGAATGTAGAGGGCTGCTGCAGGATGGGAACAGAGACGTGGGTGGGGCTGCCGGGAGTAATGTACAATACATACGGGCTGTCTAATGGCTATAGGGTGCATTGAGTTGTGTAGGCCCCTCCCTCAGTAATGTTTGATGTTATGACAGATAAGGCCTGTTTTGTTTGGGTGGTGGTCCTAATGACTCAGTCTAGCCAGGCACTACATGTTATTTAGCATACTGAAATCTGTAACAATGTCAACTATTGAAAGAGAAAAATTATGAGAGAATTAGTTCGCCTGTTATTTTTATAACTGTTACTTGATAAAGTAATAAAACAGAAAGAGAAAACTAAACCTATTGGAATTTCTAAAATGTCAGAGTTAATTATTAATTAGAAACAAAATAATCGACATGCATTTTTAAATTTGGCTCTGTTGCTGATATGTGTGACGTGCAGAGGAGATGAGATTTGAAAGTAAAATGGAAATGCAAAAAGAAATCTCTGGCGGGTCAAATTACATATGAAGAAGACAAACACACAAAAGTCCACATCGATCCATCATTCATCCTCCGCATCGTTTGCCGTGATCACAATGGCACTTTATTACGTTTCTATCGTAAGACGACTATATATTGTAAGTAAAGTACTGAGTACTAGTATTAGTTTATTGTTTGAACATGAATCTTGACCCTGTTGTCTGGTTCCTCTCTTCCAAATTCCGACTCGTGAAAGTCTCATATAATCTATTTTGTACTACATATTCTAACCTTTTTCTCCTAAACAATGGCTTCGTTTGGGGACAGTGGTTGGGGCTGTTGTTGGGTCCTGCTGCTGGAAATTGAGAAATTGTCTGCTAATGGTTTTGCAGAAGCTGTCACTGTTAGTTTTAGTGTTTAGTGGAACATCTGCTGATGATTTTAAAAAGCAGAGACAATTGTTAGATCCTACTGCTGAAAATTGAGAAGCTGTTTGCTGATGATTTTGCAGAAGCTATCAGCTACTGGTTTTGGGTGTTTGATGGAAGCCTGCTGATTTTAGAAATTGAGAAGCTGTTTGCTGATGATTTTGCAGAAGCTATCAGCTACTGGTTTTGGGTGTTTGATGGAAGCCTGCTGATTTTAGAAATTAAGAAGTTGTCTACTGCTGAAAGTTGTTCCCCAAACGAGCTCATATTAAAAAAGAAAGAAAGAAAAACACAAACATTATGCATATTAGATTAATACATGCCTAAACTAGTAGCCATATATGCTACCTACAAAAATAAACAACTAACAACACAGGTACATGCTATCATATGCTGGTAAAACCAGAATCTCATCCTCAGGGTCGTATTAAGTAATTGAAGTCTAATGGATGATAGGAGAAGAGATCTGTCAATCACCTTGATTGATTCAAGAAGCGCATCATGCTTTTGTAAAGAGACCATACTCACGGCCATAATCCAAAACCATCCCCTCAAACCTACGAAAACTATATAGAAATTAAAGTCACCCTCTCGAAGATAGCCAAAACTAATATACACATCATCCACAACATATACCGACAATCTAGAAAGAAGATCATGCCGATAAAAAAACATAGCCCTCAAAAGGGACACACCATAAAAGTCTTGCCTAAAAAAAACCTAATTACATGAGAGGTGTCCATTCTCATATAATTAGGTGCAAAAGAGGTTATCTTCTTTGGCGGCTCTGGCCATAGTCCAAAACCACCACTGTCATCCTTCAACGAACCTCCATGGCAGCTTCCATCATCCTCTTGCTGATTGGATCCTTGCCAGGTGGTTGGTTCAGCATCTGAGAATGACCTGTCTTCCTGAACATGCAAGAAGAGATAGGTTGGCCAAGATTCAACTGAGGAGAATGGGTCGAATAATCCTCTTGGACATTTTGCTCACTCGTACGTAAGACTCTAAACCAAAGGAGAAACCACCAAATTACACCATCCTAGCAAGTCAAGGGCAAGACCTTGCAAACCAATAGAGGGAGTAGGCATCAAAATGATCTCCTTAGTGATTTTCATTTTCCTTCTGGTTTGAATTGATCATTTAGGGCTTAGTTACTCTTTGTTCCTGGTTGAATTTTCTACAAATTTGATTATTGTCAGAAACAACTTAGTAGCGACAGAAACAAATTTTCATAGTTTAGATATCACATTTTTTTAAACAGAAAGAGGCTTAGACATGTGTATACAATATTTGTATTAAGGCTACATGTTTTTCTACTAAAGTCTTTTGTATTATGCATACATAAGCCATGAATCCTTAAAACGTTTCAAAAAAGATTGTGGTGCACGTTAGATAGATGTCAGAAGAGTTGGTTTTACTTTTGATGTTGAAGCACCCAACTGACCTATTGTGTAACAGCTTCACACATATCTATTTTATGCCCATACTAGAAAATTAAGCCTCATACTTGGATCAGCCTTTCGCAAATGTAATATTTATCTTAACTTTTGATAAGATATGCTAATATGTAGGTGGTGGTTTGATTGACTACTTCTAGTGTGGCGAAGTAGCTACAGTTCCCTTATGACTATTGTAATGTTATATCTCAATGCTTTTCCTACATAAATTGTATTATTTGTCTTTGTATCTTTATTGAATTTATTTCCACTTTCCATGGTTCACTCATCGGTTTTCCTTAAAGTTGATGAGGCTCATTTTACTTGAAAATTGTGCAGTCAATATGTTAACAAGCTTAGTGAGATTGGTGAATTTCTCTATGAACAATTGTGGATTATATTTTATGTTAGTGATGAGTTCTTCTAGTTTTACACATGCTATATGCTATATTTGTTGTGAATAACCCTTTGTTTTGTACTTCACTTAGTAGTCAATATTTCGCCTACATGTTCTTTGTGCCTGGCTGTAGATAATGTAACTAGAACATTTTGTGTTGTTTCTAATTGAAGGAAGTTAGAGCATGGATCCATCATTCAAACTACATTGTTGTTTGGCTTGTAAATGGATAGTGTAGATGTCAATATCAATGATGGTTACTGGTAAGACAAGAAAGATAACATCACTACAAAAAAAGGTAAGTAAAATCCTAGTCTGTAATCATTACAAAACATTGCCTTACAAATTGTAACAATTTTTGTTCAAGAATTAAGTAACCTTGATACTTTGTTTTGATTTAGGATATATTTAGAGGTAGAGAGTGTGAATGACTTACACTACAAGGGGTTAGGTTTGTGGGTGATGGTTACACTAAAGGTAAGAATAACCTTTTAAGCAATTGAACACTCAATGGGGTGCTTAAGCAAATAAAGAAAATGTGAATGGATTGTTTAACAATTCTCGTTTATCTACCTATTTTTCATCTTGAGGAGCATTGTGTTTTAACATTAGTTACCGAGGTTGTTAGAGTGAAAATCGACGTGATAATAGAATGTTCTATGCTTGAGTAATAAGAAAATGCAACATTATTCTTAATTCATTTGTTATATCCAAATGATATGAGAAATGCACTTCAGGTTCAAATTTTGAGTATAAGTGATCATTTATATTCTAGAGATACTTAACTACCATGAACAATATATCATTTGTACAATCTAGTTCACAACTAAAACCCAACATGTAATTTTCTTCTTTTTCTTATGATTTGAATGCAGATGTTGTAACTTTGCACGCAATTTAATCTGTTTATATTGCAACATTTCCTACAGTAACCAAAAGTTCACTTTGCCCTCATCAACATCATCAAACTACTGTCCAGTAATCTTCAACCGCGTCTACAAGTATCTTGAACACAAGAGCATATGAAAATAGGGGACCTTTCCTCCTCAAATGGTCTAATGATTTTCCTGCTACAACTGATAGAAACACACAAAAATTCACTACGACAAACACAAAGCAAACAAGAAACTAAGGATTTAACCAATAGAACATTTAGTAAGATACAATATAGTTGAAGTAGTATTCTATCACCAGTGATCACTTGAGTTCACACTCTTCTTAAGATGTGACAAGTGAGTTTATTGAATCATAAACCGGATTATTTAAGCAAATATAGGTACTAGTTTCTTAGTAATTCTAATATTCTTTAAATTGTCAGGCCTAACTTTCGTGAGCAGAGGAATCACTTGAACTTTTAGTTTTGCATGATGATGAATTGACCAAGTTTAGTGATAAGGGTGATGGATGAATAAGCTCATACTTTATTGAAGTATTGGTACTATTCTATCATGGTAATTTTCTGAACTTTTGATGCTAAGATTTGATAGTAATCGTCTTTTTTTTTTATCATGTTAACTCAGTCTGATCAGCGCTAGAAAAATGGAAACTAGCTCTACAGTAAGATCCTTTTTCGGGACTAAATTGTATCATTGAAGAGATAAGGAAAATGGTACTCTTTTGTATTAATTTTGCTGTATCATTTGATATGAGTAGGAAAATATCTTTTGTATTAGAGATGTAAGAATGTACCTTCAGTTTTCGTGTAGATCCTAAAACAAAGGTTATGATTTTAGTTTGTTAAAATTTCTTTTAAATGTATTAAAAAGGAATGCATATGATATGCTATAAATATATCTACAAGGAATTATTGAAGTGTACTATTGGTTTATTAGTTCCCTTGATTCTATAATCAATAATACAAAACCAATTATGGCATGGAAATTGTAGGTATATATTGTTACTCACAGTAATTATCGACAAATGATACTACTTAATAGTTCCTTGGTAATTACTGATATATAGGAAATTCTTTGCGAATTGTCAATGGATAGGAAATCTTGGTAATTACAGATGGATTGAAAATATGATGTTAATTGTTGATGGATAGGAAACCTCTTGGAAATTACCGATGAATTGTAATTTTCACTTCATTTATGATAATGGTAATGTAACTTTTTTACAATTGTATATTATTCATTAGTAAATTTTAGCTATGGAAAAATGCTTACGTATAGTATTCTATCGGTAAAATTTATTACCAACAAATTTTCTTACTTTGCTAACGATTATTTTTGTTAGCAATCTCCTTTACAGTAGTGAGTAATGTGTTTTATTACTTGGGATCCATAATGACGTAGAATTTGATGGAAATGTATCACATAGGATCAAACGAGCCGGTTGATAAAGATGATGAAGCCTATCACAATTTCTATGTGATTGTGGGTATGACCACTAGACTTAGAGAGATAAGCGCTATTGTCCTACAATTAAGCCTACATTATAGTATGTCCTTTTAAGTGTGGGTGGTAAGACAGTGTCACATTCAAAAGATGAGTATGACAGAGATACATATGCTATATTAGATGTGTGAACATATATACTATGAACGATTGTATGGCATTAATCACGCAAAAAAGTAGGAGTAACATATATTGAAGGTAAGATGCCTTAGTGTGGAATGTGATGGTTTGATCATGTGAGTAGAAGGTCCAGGGTTACGTGTGGAGAATGCTAAGTGATTAGTATGAGTACTTGGTAGGAGTAATGGTATAGAACTATGGTAAAATGTGGACAAAATGACATGAAATTGACTAGTTTTAGGCAGGTGCTTGGAGTGGGCCTAAAACTAGTTGTATCAACTATACGAGATGTTACAAACGATATCACGACTGACTCAAGACTCATGCTAAATGGTAAATTTAGACTGGCTAGTGAGGCTCATCTTAGAGTAGTAGTGCCTAGGTTAAACGACGAGGATGTCAATCTTTATAAGTCAGGAAAGAATGTAAAATCCTTATATGAGGAAATGGTGGTGAGGTTTAGAAAGTCTACGGTGGAGTTTAATGCTATAGAATTGTAGTTCCTGTTTTCAGGCCAAGTGAGAACCAAATAGTTTGAAAATGACTAATTTCAGTCAGGTCCAAAACCGTGTCAATTTGTTACACCACATGATAACAGAAGGGAGAGAAATTAAAAAGAGAAAACCCTAAAATAAAATATGTCATTGAAAGGGAGAAAAAAAAAAAAATCATATAATAGATTATGTGTAATATGGTATTGATTTTTCTTTCCATTTATATTTATTTTGTGCTTGTGGTATAGTGCTGATTTTCTATCTAATGACCGAGATTTTACCCGGATGGGTATCACTCTTTTTCATTTACTACTAGTAGTAGTAGTACATTACCATGGTCTGAAAATATAGAAATAAAACAGTGTGATTGAGATGAAGATACTATTACTACTGCTAATACCAATAAATGCGAGCTAGTTTGGTGGCATGTTGCAATCACTGACAGTCACACCACAATATACTAGTACTACTAGTGTGCTGTAGTGCCGAGTGGAAGGAACGAGACTGCTCCCTCCTTCTAACCAACAACCAGAATTTAATGATGCAGCTCGCTACCACTTTCTCTTGGCTACAGCACCGGAGCAGCAGCATCAATCCCAACAACACTAAAACCAATTGACGAGAAGAGAGAGTCATCGTCAAATAAGGAACAAAGCGGGAAACGAGACAGTGAGAGCAACACGTGAAGACATTAATAGAGAAAAAGGATCTGGTTAGTGGTATGAACAGTATTAATGTACGTATACAAGCAAAAAAATGTTCTCGTGGACCCCTCTTTTCATCCCTTGTAAATGTATGTGGGTGCCACATACTTATAGTTTTTGATGTGTGACAAATATGCAGTGCCGGTCTTGTACTCAGCATAAGATTTATCTTGGTAAAGTTCGTCACGACTACAACAGAAAGCAGAGCTGCTCACGTGACACTATATGCCGCTATAAGTTGTTAAGATTCCTTCTGGTTTATCTTCCTTTATTCTCGGTACTAGTTATGTGGAGATATATCTTCCTTAGTTCTCGTCACTTTTGGTTAGTTTGTTTTCGTATTTTGTCTTTCCCTTATGTATATATATACTTGTATAGATATAGTTTAGTGTACGCTTTTGAAAGACAGAACAGAGCTATACCCTTTTACAGCAAGTCCTATTGGGTGTAATTAGAGTGATTCTTTATTCGTGATTAGAGGCGTGTTACTATCATTCAAAGAGTGATAGATTAGTAAGTGATTGTTCAAGGTGTTGAACAGATCAGGTGAGGAGTTTTTCACGCTATTAATATATTAGTGGCTGAGTTTTCTTCTATATCGATATTGCATTCCTTATATTAGTTAACACTAAGAGTTCAGTTCAAGACTGAGTAATCCGGAAGTCACATTACGAACTGTCAAGTGGTATCAGAGCAGGTTACCTTTGCTCGAGGCTAACGCTTCAAGGTAGATCGTGAAGATGAGTTCGTACAATGTCAAGGCTCCCAAGTTAACCAAGCTAAACTACTCCAAATGGTGCGAGCAGATGGAAGCTCAACTAATGTCCGTAGACTACAAAGTTTGGAAGGTGGTTACTAAAGGCGATTTCAAACCTACTGTCAATGTAGAAGGGAATACTCAGGACAAGCCTGAAGAACAGTGGACAGAGGATGATGAGAAATTACTTAGCAAGAACAAACAAGCCTTGCGGATTCTCGTATCGTCTCTCTCAGATGAAGATCAAGGAAGAGTTCTCGGTATTCAAACAGCGAAAGGTGTGTGGGATTTTCTTAAGATAGCATATCAAGGTACTGAATCTATTCGAAAAGCAAAGGAGAAACAGTATAAGAGAGAATTTAATAACTTTAAGATGGCTGAAGGAGAAACGTTAGTTGCTGCGATTGAGAGGTTCAATCAGATTTTAATCGAAATCAAGACAGTGGGTGCATCACTTATGAATGAACAGACCAATGAGAGGTTTTTGGAATCGCTTACCAAAGACTGGTTGAATTACACCTCTATGCTGGAAAAGATGGATAAAGTATCGTCGGTTTCTTTCGAAGAACTGTGTTCGGATTTAATTGTCCATGAAAGCAAGATGAAAGAACAGTCATTGGATGGTGTTTCTCTGGAAAGGAAAGATCTTGCTCTTAAAGCAAAGAAGATTGTGGATAACACTGATTGGGAGTTAGATGATGATTTCGACACAGAGATAAACTTATTGGCTCAAGGATTGAAGATAATTATGAGCAAAAAAGGGGTGGATTTCAGGGTTCAAGCAGTAACCGGCGTGATTTAGATATAAGTAAGGTGGAGTATTTCCGGTGTCACAAGCTAGGTCATATGATAAAGGATTGTCCTTTATCATCCAAACCCCCACAGTTTAGGAATCGAGATTCCCGTATGGCTGCTGCGGTATGGGGTGAAGAAGAAGAAGAGTCAGAGCCGGCTGAAAAGGTGGAGGCACATTATTGTATGACGGCAATCCATCGGTCTCACACTGATGAATTAGCATACGATGAATCAGCATACGATGAATCGATGTGTCTGGTTGCGAAAGACAAGGAGCATCACTCTCTTGTGGGAGAGCAGGTAAGTTTTCCTAACTTCAGTAACGTAGGTAGAGAATCTCCGAGAGATCAAATTTTTGATGCTTTGACGGTTGCTTTAGCGGAAATTGAGGCTTTAAAAGGAAAACTTGACGATGCTAGTAGTAAAGATATTCAAATAAAGCGACTAGAGCAAGAGATAAATGAGTTGAAAAGTAAAAATAAGGAGTTAGCGGAAAAGCTAGTAGAAAGTTCGTCCAAAGTATTACAATCTACGTTTACTTCATCAGTTAAAAATAAGTTGAGTTCAATACCAGAGTGGGCAGAAAAGGAAATTCAATTACTTAAGGTAGATAATGAATGGATTCGTCAGGATAATGCTGATCTCCAGAAACAATGTGATACTCTTGATAGAAGACTGAACATCATTAATCTAGAAAATCCTTCGTGGCACACAGGGAAAATCAAACTTAATGAAATTGTTAGAAAACCAAATAAAAATCGAGGTGGACTAGGGTTCCATGGAGTTGAAGTTGATCTAAGACCGAAGAAGCAATATACACAAACTAAAGCTATTCCAGTAAAGAATAGGTTCTCGTCTGGTACAGCAGTAGTAGAATGTAGTTATTGTCATATCCTTGGACATCATATTAATTCTTGTTTTAAATTACAGCGGAAAAACACTAGAGATTCTGTTACTCATTCTATTAAATATGCTAGTATGTACTCTCGTCGACCCAAACAGCAATGGGTCCCTAAACGTTGTTGATTCCTTTCCTTTATGTGCCAGGATTATGCTGACGGAGCCAATATTTGGCTTATGGATAGCGGGTGTTCTCGGCATATGACTGGAGACCATACACTGTTTCGGGAACTTGAGGGTTTACATGGAGGATTTGTGACTTTTGGAAAAAATGGGAAGGGACAAATCATTGCTATAGGCTCAGTAGGTCATCAGGGGAGTGTTGAAGATGTGTGCCTGGTGGATGGGTTAGAACACAATCTACTGAGCGTGTCACAAGTGTGTGATAAGGGTCCTTCCTCAATTACCTTTGATTCTTATGGCTTCGTTGTCACAGATTTAACAACAGGCGCATCACTTCTTCAAGGATATCGCAGAGGTAATCTGTATCTAGTGGATGTTGATGATCAAAGATGGGACACCACTTGTCTTACTGCTTCCACAGAAGACCAGGGCTGGGAAGAAATACATTTTTGTTTTGGTTGATGATTATTCTCGTTTCACTTGGATTTATCTACTTCATGCTAAAGCATATACCTTCAATCGGTTTAAAGAGTTTGTGTTCAAATGCAGCGTCAGTTGGGGTTTCCTCTGCGTACTATACGTTCAGACAATGGTACTGAATTTGTCAATCAGCAGTTTCGACAGTTCTGTACTGATCAAGGTATCACCCATACTTTTTCAGCAGTGCGCACACCTCAGCAGAATGGTGTGGTGGAACGAAAGAATCGTACATTAGTTGAGATGGCACGGACTATGCTTAATGTTAGTGGATTAGCATCTAGTTTCTGGGGTGAGGCTGTTAACACAGCATGTTATATTCTCAACAGGGCTCTTATCAGACCTATACTCAATCAAACTCCATATCAGCTGGTAAAGGGACGACCTCCGTCAATTGGATACTTTAAGGTATTTGGGTGTAGGTGCTTCATTTTACACAATGGTAAACTTAACACTGGGAAGTTTGACCCCAGAGGGGATGAAGGAGTGTTTTTGGGGTATTCTACTACTAGTAAGGCTTATCGGGTGTTCAACAAACGTACTCTTGTTGTGGAGGAATCATCATATGTACGATTTGATGAGATGAACTTTGGGTTTCGGGATCCACAAAATATTGGGTCAGAATTAGGTGTCGATGATTCTGATGATTCAGATTCGGATTCACCATCTCCATCTGTTCAAGACTCTCCTATTACTTCACACACAGAATCTAATTCTGATTCTTCTACTTCGTTACAACCTTCTTCCGAAAATCCAAATAGCTCATCTATGCAAGTTGAAATCTCTGAAACAGACAATTCTGTATCAAATGGAGACCCGAGATCTCAATCTGATGATACCACAACCCACAACATTTCTTCTCGTCGGGCCCCTGGCGTTTCGTTGGATAATCTTCTTTCAGACTTGAACTCAGGACGGGTGACTCGCAACTCACTTAGGAACTTCTGTGCCCATGAAGGTTTCCTGTCAAGTATTGAACCTCGTAATGTCAAAGAAGCCCTTGCTGATTCTGATTGGATACAGGCTATGCAGGATGAACTCAATGAGTTCAAACGGAATGATGTCTGGACCTTAGTTCCCCGACCAAGTCATAAGGAGGTTATCAGTACACGTTGGGTTTATCGCAATAAGCTTGACGCCGATGGTCGTGTTGCTCGTAACAAGGCCCGACTAGTGGTTCAGGGGTACAATCAGCAGGAGGGTATAGACTATGACGAGACTTATGCACCTGTTGCCCGTCTAGAAGCTATTCGTATGTTGATCGCCTTTGCGGCACATAGGGCATTTCCTTTATACCAAATGGATGTTAAATGTGTTTCTGAATGGTTATATTGATAAAGAGGTATATGTGGCACAACCCCCTGGATTTATTGATCAGTTCAGACCTGATGATGTTTTTCTACTCAAGAAATCTGTTTATGGATTGAAGCAGGCTCCGCGGGTCTGGTATGCTCGTCTTACTTCTTATTTGCTTCAGCAGGGTTTTACAAGAGGTCAGGTGGATAGTATGTTGTTTCTCAAATTCCAGGACTCTGATATATTGTTGATTCAGATCTATGTTGATGATATTGTGTTTGGATCGTCTTGTCCTGCGTTGTCTAAGTCATTTGAAGTTGTGATGACAAACGAATTTTCAATGAGTAGTATGGGAGAACTCACCTTTTTCTTAGGTTTGCAAATTCGTCAGACTCCCACTCACTCACGTTTGGCAAGGGAAATACACCACTGAATTACTGTCCAAGTTTGGTTTTGACTCTGCAAAATCCCTTGCAACCCCAATGTCTAGTGTTGCTAAACTTGGCTCCGAAATTCATGCTGAATCTACTAATCCAACTGAATATAGGGCTATGATTGGCTCTTTAATGTACCTCACTGCTAGCAGACCCGATATTCTCTACAGTGTCTGCTATTGTGCAAGGTTTCAGGCTAATCCACGAGTTCCTCATCTTCAGGCAGTGAAACGAATTTTTCGTTATTTGCGTGGTACTCCTAACCTTGGTTTGGCTTATCATGTAGGATCTTCTTTTTCACTCCAGGCTTACACTGATGCAGATTTTGGAGGATCTTTTACTGATCGCAAGAGTACATCAGGATGTGCCTAGCTCCTTGGTACTAGTCTGGTATCGTGGTTTTCTAAGAAACAATCTTCTGTGGCTTTATCCACTACTGAAGCTGAGTATATTGCTGCTGCTGCATGTTGTGCGCAAGTTCTGTGGATACAATATCAACTAGAAGACTATGGCATGCCTCAAGCACCAGTTCCTATCTACTGCGATAATCAATCTACTATTGCGTTGTCCAAGAATCCAGTTCAACACTCTCGTACGAAACATATTGAGATTCGTCATCACTTTCTTCGTGATCAGGTCGAGAAAGGAACTGTTGAATTGCTCCATTGTTCTAATGAGCAGCAATTGGCGGATATCTTTACTAAACCGCTTCCTCGGGAGATCTTGAATCGTCTCAGTCTAGCACTGGGCATGGTTAACGTTGATTAAGGTCCATTACTTTTATTTTCCGTGTTTTCTTTTCCTTTTGTGTACAAACATGGTACTAGATATGAGTGAAGTTTACTTTTTTATCTGTGTGAGGTTTCCATAAACTGTTGTGGAACACGGTGTAGATGATCTGGATCAATGTTATAGTAGGAACGTTTTTCATGTTATTGGTTTCTTTTATATTTTTCCATTATTCGTTAAACACTTACACACAAAATTTTACAACCGTTAAGCTTCAAATACTCTCTCACGTTCTTCTCAAACGTCGTCCACTCTGTATACCCATTTCCCCACGTTTTGTCAGCTTTTCTTCTTTGTCAGACTTAAACCCATATTTCGCAGCGTCTTCTCTTTTTCAAAATCCCTGATCTATACTGTTTGCTTGCATCTTCCTTCTTGCTCCTTTTACCATTGCCATGGAAATTGTACTGTATGACCCTGCTTTTGCCTACCGTCAGCTTCTTTCCTTCTCCGTTCCGCCTTTTCTTGATTCGCCTACTCCGACCATTGTTATCAACTCTAGTTTGCTCCCCATGCAGCCAGAATACCATATCCCACTTGCTGTTGAGTACCCTCCTCTGCTTTTACCAATGCCACTCTCTACCCCAGATTCTTCACCCAAAAAGTGTGCTGATGATTTTCCTTCTTGCAATGTTCCTTTCGACGATTCTCCAGTCTCGGATCCTATGCCAACATCTCCCCCATTATCACCACAAAATCACTCACCTCCCCGCCGAAACCCTAGATCCCAGACCCGTCCTTCTCGGACTACTGTTCTTCGACGTCGCCAAACTCTTCGACCGCGTCGTTCTCAGCCTCCTCCGCCCTCCTCTACCCCGTCGCACCCTGATGTGCTTTCCGATGATGATGTACCCTTATCAGTCTTGCGCCAACGCAAGCGTTCTGCTACACAAGCTCCCATTGCGTCTTCTTCAAAGCGTCCTCGGCGTGCAACTCCGGTGCCCAGTTCTTCTGCTACTGTGTCAGTTGCTTCATCAGGTTCCTCCTCGACGAACTCCGCCTGGTCGGGTCATTCTTTTCCCTGTTTTCCTTCCTTTAAATCAGAGATTCGTAATGTACATATTGTTGTGGGAAAACGTGTGGATTGTGCTTGGCTCCGAAAGAATAAGCTGTCCAATATTGCTAGTTGCCTTTCAGCTCAAGGCTGGTCGTCTGTGTTTACTCTGGGTACGAAAATTTACTGGGAGTCGGTTAAAGAATTTAACAAGAACTTGCAATTTGTGGATGAATATCTGATTCGGTCCAAGGTTAAATGTAACACCCCTACCGCTAATACCGTCATTACCGTACCATACTTACCTTCGCAGCGGATATTACTTACTCAACGGCGGGTGTACAATGCCGTTAGTCACCCATGACTAACAAGCGAGTTACAATACTACATACTATCGGTCTGATGAATATGAACATACCGAGTGCTCTACACAATACATTACTTTCCCTTGCATGCCAATCCATAATTCGATACAACTCCAATACAATACTATACTGAGTATACTACAATCCTTACATTACCGATACAGTTTAGACATCCAAATTCATACTACGTTTACACATATAATTCCCTTTACTCAACTACCCATGCTTATGTAGCAGTCCCCGTCCTACTCTCTCGAACGGTGAACAGCTTCGGTACCTGCACACTAAAAACGGTCCCCCGAGGGGGTCAGCTTACGCTGCATATGAAATCCGCATATACCGCGTGCTAACCGCGGTACGCCGACTACTTTGGGTCGGATATACATGGAGTTCATTTTACATGCATACATACATACTCATACTACAACCATACAATCAAAGATACCTACATAAATATACAAGTTCAATGCTTACTGAGGAAGACAATTCAATAGTCAACCGTTCATATTTGTTTTACATTCGTTCCTCTTCGTACTGTGTTCGATATTCGTTACTCTACTCATACTTACTCCTTACTCTTGCATACTCATCACTCCATGTTCAATACCTTACTCGTACACGATCCTTACTCTGTACTCTTTACTATACTAGTGCATACTCACTACCTAATTCTCCATACTTACTCATACATACTCAATACTCGATACTTACTCACACGTACTCAATACTCGGTACTCACTACATACTCATACTTGCTCCTTACTCGATACTCATTACTTTACTCGTACATACGCAATACTCATTACTCATTACTTTGGTCTCTGGGCGGAGTCATACACAAGACTCGCCACCGGACCTACAATACGAGGGCTATACGCTTAGCTCCTCAAATACTCAATGTCCGTTCTTCCGGACTACTCATATTCCCAACACTCTTCTCTCAGAGCACAATACAATCTCATGGATTAGCCTAGAAGTATCTCTCTCGATAACCTCTGTTAGCTTGGGGAATTACCACCGTCTAGTATCCCCAGATTTAAGGGTTTCCCCAACATATCGAATACTCTCTCGTTCGGGGCATACTTACATCAGTCGGGTCCTCTCATAATGGGTCGACTAATTACTAAGGGGTTTGGAGATCCCTCATCATTCTTTACTACTCTCATGGTTCATGTTTTGCACCAAGATTAATTCCTCTAATAGAGGTTACTTGTATACTTCCACTACTTTTTATTTGTGGATTATTCATTTCGTTTCTCCTACCGTTATCGGAAGGTTATTACTCCCGTACACTCTCTCACATTCTAGTGAGTTCATTGATTTACGTTGTCGTTTATTGGTTCGTTGGTTTAGTGCGTTGCTACGGTTCCATTGGTTCACACAGGACTCTTACCACGAGTCAATACTCAATAAGACTCATCTACGAGTCGGTCTACGCACTAAGTGAGGCCACACAATCAATCAAGAGAGGTTAGCTCAATCAACATACAACAAGACATGCAACGAAAGGCAATAAACCGTTTTCATGCTTTAGTCTTGATTAGCCGGCATACAGCACACAAATCAACGTAACTCGGTTAGCATACGGGGCATAAGGAAATCATACCTTCCACCGGAGTTAGCTTTAACACGTGTTCCCTTGTTCCTTGGTTCACACTTGTTCCACTGATAATGTTTCAACATTATTAATACTATACTCTTACGATACACAAATAATACTACTCCCGTACTTACCCCGTTATCCCAGTGTACTTAAGGTTCTTATACTCTCAACTTGCTTGGTTACTTTTACACTTGTTTTCATACTCATATACTTACTTTTTACCCTTATTATTTCAGTTGTAGTGTACTACTACATAATTCATATGTGTATAGGCATATATATATATATACATATGATTATCATAATCATATAGTAAATATATTTTTTTTTGACTCGACCGGACTTGCGACCGACCTTGCAAGTCCGGTCCGTTCCAGTAGCTACCAGTACGGGAAATTTTCTGGCTCGACCGAACTTGCAAGTCCGGTCGCAAGTTCGGTCCATTCCAGTAGCTTGCATTACGGGAATTTTTCTGGCCGACCGAACTTGCAAGTCCGGTCGCAAGTTCGGTCCATTCCAGAAGGTTTCTGACGGGAGGATTTTCTGGTCCGACCGAACTTGCAAGTCCGGTAGGTTTCCCGCCTTTGTATATCTGGGCTCGACCGAACTTGCAAGTCCGGTCCGGCCCAGTACTTCAGTTTTAAAATCTGTTTTCAGTCCTCTCTTTTACCCATTACTTCCCAATCTTCCTACATGTAATCCCACATGTTTAAACACTATCTAGGCCCTCCAAATTGCCTTAGTTCATCCAACAATTCCTTACTCTTCTCTAAATCCACATACACAATTTCTCCTCACT
This sequence comes from Limonium bicolor, assembly GCA_023374045.1. Lineage (NCBI taxonomy): Eukaryota > Viridiplantae > Streptophyta > Magnoliopsida > Caryophyllales > Plumbaginaceae > Limonium > Limonium bicolor. The sequence goes on along the minus strand of CM041777.1, from coordinate 312,961,871 downwards.
TCCTTTCAATTCTTACAATTGTTTTCTTTACTCTCATGCTACAGATTTTCCTTCTAACCTTTACCATTCAATACTCCCTCTACCAATGCTACTCCTAGTATCCCAAATACATTTCCAAGCAATTACAATATCTATACCCAAGTCTAGCATTCATTTTACTAATTCTTGCACATTAGATTCTCCTAACTTCTCCAATGTATTCTTATACACTTTGATACAGATTTTACACTTCTTATTCCTCATACTACAATTACCATCCCATAGCTACTAAACATCTCTACTAATCCCAATACATACCTTGGTTCTCCCATTCACCAAGTCATCCACTAATGCACAATTCCTACTAAAATTTTGCCATAGTTCACCTACTATTCTAGCTTCTCCACATACATACTTTTCCATCAAATTCATTCCTATCTTCCAGCCAAACCCAAGGGTTCTACCAGCACACATACTAAGCAATCTTAATACACCAATACCCATCAATCACAATACCAATACACATACTCATTACACTTGGCTCCAAAGCCTTCAATTCAAATACTTGCTCTTAAATACTCAAATTGCACAATCCTCAATACTAGTACAAGGTTTTGGGTTCCTTAAATATTTTACCCATTCCCATTACTCTAATGCAATAGAATTTACATTAGGAAGGAGCTCTTACCTTGAGCTTTTGATTCTTTTTTTTCTTTCCATCATCTTCCTCTCTTTCTTGTCCAAATCGATTTTGTGGGGAATGGAGTTGCCAAACTCCATTCCCATTACCCAAGCACACAAAGACAAGCATAATTAACCTACTAACCCTCATAATAACACTAATTCATTGAAGTGTTTAAAATACAAATTCTAGGGTTTACCTTTGGAGTGCTTTAGGAGGGGTTTTAGCCCTTGGTTCAAGAAGGTGTTCTCACCACCATTGGAGGGTTGAAGCAAAGCTCCAAAACAAGAGGAAAAACAAGGTAAGAGAGGGAGACCAAAATCGGCCATGCCAAGAGATGGAGAAAAGTGAGGTCTTTCATGGAGATTTTTACCTTGTTGGAAAAAGGAGACTCCAAGCTTCACAATGGTGTGCTTTTCTCTTCAAATGGGGAAAACCCATGGAGATGAAACTCATCCTTTTTGAATTTTGAAAAGATAGAAATGTAGAGGAGGATGAGGGGATTGCAAATATGTAGTTTATTTTACATTTGGGGCTCAAACAAAGGTAGAGCAATGAGAGAAAGAAGAGAATCCATGAGAGGTGTTGGAGCTTCTCAAAAATCGCCAGCAAGGGGAAAGAGGGAGTTGCAGCCGGCTGGGAAGGAGGAGAAGGAAAGAGAGAGGGAGGAAAAGAAAAAGTAAAGAGGAGAGAGAGTCCCCCTTTGCTTTTGTACTTTTACTTCTAGCTTTTTGATTTACTTATTTTGCTAGTTGTGTGTGTGTGAGAGGGGGTTTATTTATCTGTTAAAACCGGCCCCCACTGTAATGCTAGCTGGGCGTTTTTCGTCTTTTACAGAAGACGCTCGTTATTTTAACCCGGTTTTGATACTATTCACTAACCGGGCCCGTTTTCCGGAATTTCTCGTTTCTTTATTTTTATTGGCTATTAAGCTTCCATAAATGCTTAATAATTATTATTTAATGATTTCTAATTTTTTTACGGGTATGTTTGACCACTTAAAGTCACGTTTTCGGGTTTCCTCGAAAAAGTGCGCTAAAGCTCTTGTAGCGTTTTAATACATTTCTTGGATCCATTTTCTTCGGGAATCGTTCCCGCATACTAATTAGGCATGAATAAGCCTTAGGAATACTTACGATACTATAACCGAGGTCTCGTACCTCCTATGGTTATTTAACGCTCATTTTAGCGTTTCCCGCTTTCTAAGCGTTTTTCTCATTTCTTTTTGGATTTATCTTTACCAAAATCACTTAGGCGCTATTAGGCCCTTAAATACTATTAGAATAATGTAATCACCATATTTAAGTTCGGGGTATTTCAATCTACCCCCTTAAAGAACTTTGCCCTCAAAGTTGGTGAATCTAATACTGTTACTCGTACATATACTCTATGCTAAGGTTATGACCTTACATATAACTTGTCAAACTCCAAATGTCTGACATGATGCATACTACATCCAAACAGCATGTCACTGCATGCATAGCAATCAAAAATATCCGTTTTACTCCTCTCCAAGGGGGTCCATCCGCAGACAATTAGGTACAATCCTCCCCCAATGGCGAGTGATCCCTCTGGTACACCGGTCACGTTTGAACACTTACGCTTTCTTGTTCACGGCCGTCATGACTTGAGCACTTACGCTTTATGGCTCTACGGTCCTTTGGTTCTGATCAAATTCATTTGCACATATAGAGATCCTCAGCACTTACTCATACTTACTTACTCATACTTTACTCAACTTACGCGGACTACACTGCCCCAGTGCCCTTGGAAAAAACAAAACACACACTGTTACCGTACACCCGGTGTAGTGGTTTCAAAACTCTACACTTCCACAGACTCAAAACTAGCTTCACCTCCTATGGTTTCGACCGGATACCCGTGCCTAGGCATGAAGATCCACTAGCGTCCGTGGGAGCGGTTTTAAAACGATCCTCATTCTCGAGTTGAAAGAAAACGTTGTACCAAATTAGTTTTGGAAATTCATTTTGAAAACCTTGCATACATCTCCCAATTTCAATTTATGATGATCATTCCTATTATAGTGTTATTATTGTGGCCACTTAAGGGAGCTTCCAGAGTCCTTCAACCCCAATGTGATCAGCATTGGTGTTGAATTATCCTTCCACCCCAATTTGTGTTCGGCTTCCCTTGATCGCTAGCAAATCAAGTTCCACTTCCCACCTCAATACAAACAGACAGATTGTCAAACATTATTTCTTTTCTATCTTTTTAATCTTGCTACTCATAATAGACATACATTTTCCAATTTATATGATTCACTTACTTACTTACTAATCATCTCATCAATTATTACTGCATCTTCTCCAACTACTATACTTAAGAAGTTCATGGGTATAATATCCCATTAATCTGCTATACCAAATTCATACACATAAGATACATCGGTTTCGTGCCGATTTATACTCATTACATACATTGGTTTCCATACCGCTTTATACTCCTCAAGTCTCCCATACATACTCATTCCTCATACTACTACCAATGGGGTTTCATTCCCCTGGAGTTTCACTACTCCTTTTTCTATACTTGCTTCTCAAATTACCAACAATTACTCGATGAGTGAATACGAATGTTTATGTAACATAAGTATCACCATCAAAATGAATTCTCTTGCGCTATGCGCATTGTAGTTTACGCACCTATCAGTAAAACATACATTTCGGTTTTCGCTCTACCCCCCTTAAAAGGATTACGCCCACGTAATCTACCATGTGTCAACATTGGACATTGGTCGAAGGCATCAGCCGTCATGGAGTGGTCAGTTTCCATGCGGTCATTATACAATGTCCTTGATCAACGGTCTTAACCGTACTATTGGTTAGTCCCTGCATCAAGAATTTTCATCGGAGTTATCAACTCTTAACCGGATTCGGTTTTAGTCTAAATGGCTTTGAGGCATTGTGATTAGCCTTTTATTCACTAGGTGTATTTCGCTTAGAATTCTGGGTCCACTAGCTTCTGCTGCGCGACCCTGATAACTTGGGTTATTCGCCCTTCTTGTTATCTTGGATGTGCTATACAACACCTTTTATCCTTCTTATTGTGGGATAAGGTTTATTGACCAAGTGTGGTGTTCTCTTACCGTGCTCGAACTCGATGAGTTGTAGATTCATAACCAGCTCTCTGGCAATCTATATACATACTGTTGTGTTTGTAGTGATCATTCACTTGGTTTCTCCGACTTATTGTCGGTTGAGGTTAAGTCACTACTTAGTTGTAGTGCTTCCTCTGTTGTTAGTAGCTTCTTATACCAGTTTCTCTGGTTCATTACAAGTGTTCTTTACTTGTATGACCTTGCATTTTCATGCGTCGGTCCTTGTGACTTTCTTAAGTCTCCTTTCACTTTTTTCCAATGGATTCACATCTTGTGATTGTTGGTGTGTTTCACACTCTTCGTGCTTCTTTGGCCTTAGGCCGCACGGTTTGTTTCTAAGCTTTTGCTTAACTGGCTTACGCCGTGTTTACTGGTGAAAGGAAGAATTTACCACTACTTACGTTCTCCATATCCTTAGCTATCCCACTAGATCATTGATACACAAGTGCAATACCAAAACACTCAGTCCTACAGAGTGCAGAGGCGTAAACGCTTGGCAGTAACTCTCTTATGAGATCGCAATAGGAATTATTGTTACTCCTTCAGGTGGTGTTTCATCATTTCGTGCGGACTCCTGGCTTGTTGCCCGGTCTGTCCACTATCTCGAATTAACAATTCCATAGCATTAGTGATATCATTGGTCGCCTGTTGTGCACCATGTTCTTACAGATTCCATAGTATTGGTTTACATGGCATCCACTGTTGCTAGCTTCAGCTCATGCATTTATACAATGGTTTCCCATGTATTTGGCAATACCGAATATGGTATTCCTTTATTTTTCTGAGCTCCCTGAGCATCATTGGTTTTATAACCGGTTACTCCTTGGTCGTCAACAATTGCTGTTGAAGCTTATTTCACATTGCTTGGCAATAGTTGTATGCTCAAGCTTGACTACACTAGTAGTTCTGAACGGAGTATATTTCCCGACAGTTACTGGTGGTATCCCCTTCTTGGGATCCATGTGTTCCACTCTTGTGGTCTCACATTATGAGGGGTCCTCATTCATCGGTTGTTACTCTTTTTTTTCGATGTCGTCCTAGACAACTTCCATATGGTTCACAAGGTTTTGCAACCGTTGGGTTGTTTGTGGTAATAGTTTCATGGCCTACTAGCCATATTACCTAGAGCTCTGCTCATCATAGGTTGTTCCAAATTGGTTACTTCTCCATACCGTAGAATGGCTTGGAGGTGATACTGGGCTCCATGATAAGATCGTCGCATCACGCTTCCGGTTGTTGGAGACCCTTTTTGTATCCTGGTATTGATCGATGTCATTTATTGATTAGGGGTATCCCCTGTCAAGTGGGATCCCTTCGGTGTTCTAACCGTATGTTCGTTCCAATTGCGGTGTTCTTACCACTATGTTTCGTTCGACTGTGTTGACTTGATACCCTTTATGGATTGCTCCTGGGTAGTACTGATTATATGGCAGCATCTGGCTGACATTTATGAGTATGTTCGGTTGATTGTCCTACCTTGCGGTTCTGGATCTGAGTTATCCGTTGAGGGTTGTAACGTCTCCCGTTCTTAGGGTAGACCCTTGGTGTTTTCCCTTATGTTATAACGGATTTAATATCCCTACCGGTGATGAATGGTATTTCTGGTACCTTATAACATCACCCTGTGTGTTTGTGGTAGTTGTTCTGGGAATTTCCATCCCGCTCATTGCACACTGATGTGTCAATGTTAGGCATTTGCCTTACAGTGTTTAGACTGGGTATTCCCTCCAGTTATCATGCTTTACTTAAATCTCCTCAAGACATATCCAATGTCTTATCCCGTTGTTAGTGCTTCTTGCACTTTCAACTCTTACTCATCCTCCTGTAGTAGGTTCTTGACTCCTTAGCTGGTAAGCTTATCTGAGTTCCCTTTGCTCGTTCGAGGTATTCAACTACTCTGGTTGAATTTGCTTATGGTCCGTAGAACAGAGTTGACTACTTCCCGTGTTTCGTACACCACATGTATACATACGTGGGGTGCTGTCTTGGCACGTTACCACTTACCTAACTACATGTCAGGCCCGCAAGCTCCTTCGGAGTGCGGTCGTCCCACATCCCGTATTTGGGTACACTCGTAGTGTTCGTCACACGCCTAGGTGAAGTATTCTATTGCCAACTCCTCTTGTATCACTCTATGATACTCACCGTAATTCCGTTGTTTGGTTTTGAAAATCCAAGGTTTAAAAGAAGGATTTGTGGTTTTGAAAGAAAATTTGGGTTTTGAAATAAGTTCGGTGTTAAAGAAATTCTTCATGGCGTTGCCATGTTTGCGGTCTTGACCAAGTTCAGCTTCTGCTGATTGGTATATCCTTAACAATGGTCGGGCCGTTAGGCCTTCCCAGGTTTCGTTATTTAAGCACTTAGGATTGGTGATCCTATATTTGTTCCATTCATCATAGCGGTACTTTAGCAGTATTTGCAGGTTGTTAAAAGTCTTCCAACCGTCTTGTAGTTGCTGCACTTGCCCTGGGCAAGTGCGCGGGTAGGTTGTTTTTCGGTTAATGTATACCGGTGGCGGTATCGTCTCCATCCATGATTGGTGGTTTTATTAGATCTTCCCTCATCTTTTGATCTTGGTGATCGATCTCAGTCGTTTCTAGAGTACTTGACATGGTCGTCGTCCATCCGGGTGCCTCACACCTTCACTGTGGTTAATGAGACTTGACTTATCCTTAGGAACCATGTTGCGGTCCATATGGTATGTGTTTATTTCTTTCATAGTTTCTGAACTATGTTTTTGGTTATTACAGCCTCTTGGCATGTAGGTTTGGTATTAATCCACCTCGACTAATTCCTTAGTCGGTTTGTATACCGTTGTTGGTATCATCAAATTACAGTCCGTAGACTCTCTTGTCTCGGGTTGTACTCTATCTTCCTTGCTTCATTGCGTGATTGTGCTTCTCTTCTTGCTGGCTACTCAGGTTCTCGCGACTGCGAAGCATGTCGCCCCATGGTGCCATAAATTCCATTATCCTTGTGTTAGGATCTTCATTTCCGCCATTAAGTGCGGTCTTGTCATCCAACGGGAACCGTCTTCGGGACTTCCAGTTCTTGGACTCTACCGTATGACAGGTTCTTTTTCTAATAAGGTTTACTTGCAACTGCCAGATCGGGTTTTACCCGAGTGTGAGAGGTCTTTCCATCTCTCTGGCGTTCTCCCAACTTACAACGGGGGACGCGAGGGCGGGTATGGTTACTGTAGGTCCGATCACACTGGAAATTCCTATCTAGCGTCCTCACACTAGCACTCAACCCTTAGCCCTAAGTCTCTACTTCCTAACTCGGTATTTTCCTAAACTCGGTATTTCATCCATCAGAGCGATACTTCGCTCTGATACCACTTTTTGTAACACCCCTACCGCTAATACCGTCATTACCGTACCATACTTACCTTCGCAGCGGATATTACTTACTCAACGGCGGGTGTACAATGCCGTTAGTCACCCACGTGACTAACAAGGCGAGTTACAATACTACATACTATCGGTCTGATGAATATGAACATACCGAGTGCTCTACACAATACATTACTTTCCCTTGCATGCCAATCCATAATTCGATACAACTCCAATACAATACTATACCGAGTATACTACAATCCTTACATTACCGATACAGTTTAGACTCCAAATTCATACTACGTTACACATATAATTCCCTTTACTCAACTACCCATGCTTATGTAGCAGTCCCCGTCCTACTCTCTCAAACGGTGAACAGCTTCGGTACCTGCACACTAAAAACGGTCCCCCGAGGGGGTCAGCTTACGCTGCATATGAAATCCGCATATACCGCGTGCTAACCGCGGTACGCCGACTACTTTGGGTCGGATATACATGGAGTTCATTTTACATGCATACATACATACTCATACTACAACATACAATCAAAGATACCTACATAAATATACAAGTTCAATGCTTACTGAGGAAGACAATTCAATAGTCAACGTTCATATTTGTTATACATTCGTTCCTCTTCGTACTGTGTTCGATATTCGTTACTCTACTCATACTTACTCCTTACTCTTGCATACTCATCACTCCATGTTCAATACCTTACTCGTACACGATCCTTACTCTGTACTCTTACTATACTAGTGCATACTCACTACCAATTCTCCATACTTACTCTACATACTCAATACTCGATACTTACTCACACGTACTCAATACTCGGTACTCACATACTCATACTTGCTCTTACTCGATACTCATTACTTTACTCGTACATACGCAATACTCATTACTCATTACTTTGGTCTCTGGGCGAGTCATACACAAGACTCGCCACCGGACCTACAATACGAGGGCTATACGCTTAGCTCCTCAAATACTCAATGTCCGTTCTTCCGGACTACTCAATTCCCAACACTCTTCTCTCAGAGCACAATACAATCTCATGGATTAGCCTAGAAGTATCTCTCTCGATAACCTCCAGCTTAGGGAATTACCACCGACTAGTATCCTCAGATTTAAGGGTTTCCCCAACATATCGAATACTCTCTGTTCGGGCATACTTACATCAGTCGGGTCCTCTCATAATGGGTCGACTAATTACTAAGGGGTTTGGAGATCCCTCATCATTCTTTACTACTCTCATGGTTCATGTTTTGCACCAAGATTAATTCCTCTAATAGGTTACTTATACTTCCACTACTTTTTTTGTGGATTATTCATTTCGTTTCTCCTACCGTTATCGGAAGGTTATTACTCCCGTACACTCTCTCACATTCTAGTGAGTTCATTGGTTTACGTTATCGTTTATTGGTTCGTTGGTTTAGTGCGTTGCTACGGTTCCATTGTTCACACGACTCTCACTACGAGTCATACACAATAAGACTCATCTATGAGTCGGTCTACGCACTAAGTAAGCCACACAATCAATCAAGAAGGTTAGCTCAATCAACATACAACAAGACATAATGAAAGGCAATAAACCGTTTTCATGCTTTAGTCTTGATTAGCCGGCATACAGCACACAAATCAACGTAACTCGGTTAGCATACGGGGCATGAGGAAATCATACCTTCCACCGGAGTTAGCTTTAACACGTGTTCCCTTGTTCCTTGGTTCACACTTGTTCCACTGATAATGTTTCAACATTATTATTAATACTATACTCTTACGATACACAAATAATTACTACTCTACTTACCCCGTTATCCCGGTGTACTTAAGTTCTTATACTCTCAACTTGCTTGGTTACTTTTACACTTGTTTTCATACTCATATACTTACTTTCTTACCTTATTATTTCAATTGTAGTGTACTACTACATATATGCATATATGTGTATAGGCATATATATATATATATATATGATTATCATAATCATATAGTAAAATATATTTTTTTTTTACTCGACCGGACTTGCGACCGACCTTGCAAGTCCGGTCCATTCCAGTAGCTACCAGTACGGGAAATTTTCTGGCTCGACCGAACTTGCAAGTCCGGTCGCAAGTTCGGTCCATTCCAGTAGCTTGCATTACGGGAATTTTTCTGGCCGACCGAACTTGCAAGTCCGGTCGCAAGTTCGGTCCATTCCAGAAGGTTTCTGACGGGAGAATTTTCTGGTCCGACCGAACTTGCAAGTCCGGTCGATTCCAGAAGGTTTCCCGTCTTTGTAAATCTGGGCTCGACCGAACTTGCAAGTCCGGTCGCAAGTCCGGTCCGGCCCAGTACTTCAGTTTTAAAATCTGTTTTCAGTCCTCTCTTTTACCCATTACTTCCCCAATCTTCCTACATGTAATCCCACATGTTTAAACACTATCTAGGCCCTCCAAATTGCCTTAGTTCATCCAACAATTCCTTACTCTTCTCTAAATCCACATACACAATTTCTCCTCACTTCCTTTCAATTCTTACAATTGTTTTCTTTACTCTCATGCTACAGATTTTCCTTCTAACCTTTACCATTCAATACTCCCTCTACCAATGCTACTCCTAGTATCCCAAATACATTTCCAAGCAATTACAATATCTATACCCAAGTCTAGCATTCATTTTACTAATTCTTGCACATTAATTCTCCTAACTTCTCCAATGTATTCTTATACACTTTGCTACAGATTTTACACTTCTTATTCCTCATACTACAATTACCATCCCATAGCTACTAAACATCTCTACTAATCCCAATACATACCTTGGTTCTCCCATTCACCAAGTCATCCACTAATGCACAATTCCTACTAAAATTTTGCCATAGTTCACCTACTATTCTAGCTTCTCCACATACATACTTTTCCATCAAATTCATTCCTATTCTAGCCAAACCACAAGGGTTCTACCAGCACACATACTAAGCAATCTTAATACATCAATACCATCAATCATACCAATACACATACTCATTACACTTGGCTCCAAAGCCTTCAATTCAATACTTGCTCTTAAATACTCAAATTCACAATCCTCAATACTAGTACAAGGTTTTGGGTTCTTAAATATTTTACCCATTCCCATTACTCTAATGCAATAGAATTTACATTAGGAAGGAGCTCTTACCTTGAGCTTTTGATTCCTTCTTTTCTTTTCCATTTCTCCTCTTCCTCTCTTTCTTGTCCAAATCGATTTTTGGGGAATGGAGTTGCCAAACTCCATTCCCATTACCCAAGCACACAAAGACAGCATAATTAACCTACTAACCCTCATAATAACACTAATTCATTGAAGTGTTTAAAATACAAATTCTAGGGTTTACCTTTGGAGTGCTTTAGGAGGGGTTTTAGCCCTTGGTTCAAGAAGGTGTTCTCACCACCATTGGAGGGTTGAAGCAAAGCTCCAAAACAAGAGGAAAAACAAGGTAAGAGAGGGAACCAAAATCGGCCATGCCAAGAGATGGAGAAAAGTGAGGTCTTTCATGGAGATTTTTACCTTGTTGGAAAGAGGAGACTCCAAGCTTCACAATGGTGTGCTTTTCTCTTCAAATGGGGAAAAACCCATGGAGATGAAACTCATCCTTTTGAATTTTGAAAAGATAGAAATGTAGAGGAGGATGAGGGGATTGCAAATATGTAGTTTATTTTACATTTGGGGCTCAAACGAAGGTAGAGCAAGGAGAGAAAGAAGAGAATCCATGAGAGGTGTTGGAGCTTCTCAAAAATCGCCAGCAAGGGGAAAGAGGGAGTTGCAGCCGGCTGGGAAGGAGGAGAAGGAAAGAGAGAGGGAGGAAAAGAAAAAGTAAGGAGGAGAGAGAGTCCCCCTTTGCTTTTGTACTTTTACTTCTAGCTTTTTGATTTACTTATTTGCTAGTTGTGTGTGTGTGAGAGGGGGTTTATTTATCTGTTAAAACCGGCCCCCACTGTAATACTAGCTGGAGCGTTTTTCGTCTTTTACAGAAACGCTCGTTATTTTACCCGGTTTTGATACTATTCACTAACCGGGCCCGTTTTCCGGAATTTTCTCGTTTCTTTATTTTTATTGGCTATTAAGCTTCCATAAATGCTTAATAATTATTATTTAATGATTTCTAATTTTTTACGGGTCTGTTTGACCACTTAAAGTCACGTTTTCGGGTTTCCTCGAAAAACGTGCGCTAAAGCTCTTGTAGCGTTTTAATACATTTCTTGGATCCGTTTTCTTCGGGAATCGTTCCCGCATACTAATTAGGCATGAATAAGCCTTAGGAATACTTACGATACTATAACCGAGGTCTCGTACCTCCTATGGTTATTTAACGCTCATTTTAGCGTTTTCCGCTTTCTAAGCGTTTTTCTCATTTCTTTTTGGATTTACTTTCTTTACCAAAATCACTTAGGCGCTATTAGGCCCTTAAATACTATATTAGAATAATGTAATCACCATATTTAAGTTCGGGGTATTTCATTAAAGGTGTGGATATTGAGTTAACTCCTGATTTGATCGGCATGATTCTGGATGTTCCATTTGTAGGTATCAAGACTTTTTCTCATGAGATCAATACTTTCGCTCCCTCTCAAAAGGATGAGGATCTTTTCGGGTTCTTTGGGATTGAACCTGAGACCCGCAAGATTCGGTCTGCTCCGCAAAGGCAGCTTGATGTGCTTGGTAGACTGCTCCATATCATTGTTTATCAAGGCATTGCTCCCAGGAATGATCAACGTGGGACAGTCACATTTCTGGACATCTGTTTGATGTGGTGTCTTATCCAGAAGTGTCCTATAAGTTTGCCTCATTTTATGCTGTTTCATATCCATCATGTTATTACTCAGTGTACCTCATCCTTGCCTTATGCTGCCTGGTTGACAACAGTTTTTGAGTACTTCTCTGTTGATATTTCTACTGACTCTGACAAAGTTCTGGATCATAATCATGAGCTTTCACAGACTACTTTATCCAAGATGGGTCTTGCCCTGGCTGGAAATATGTGGATTGTTAAACAGCCGCCTAAAGCTGTTTAAGAAAATCTTGGCAGTGTTTCGCACCAGCTGGAAGAACTTCTGTCCTTAGTCAAGAATGTGAATGCACGGTTGGCGCATCTTGAAGCTCATCTGGGGGTGCGACGTTAATCTCTCCACATGTTCCTTGTTCTGTTTTGTCTTTCCTTAGCGCTGTTCTTGTCCTCCAGACCTAGGCTGTTGATGTAGTTTTTTTTGTTGGTGCTTATCTTAGACTTTTTTGTTTCCTGTTCTTCGTTTCCTATGAACTCTTCCTTGGTTGTTCCTGCTGTCTTGCCACTTTCTGAAACTCTTTCCTGCAATTAACGTTGTATAAAATGCTATTTCGTGTTCCTCAGTACGTTTCTTTACATTTCGTGAGTTACTAGGTCCGTACCATTTTTGATTGCGCAAAAAGGGGGAAACATGGTGAATATTTAAGTTTCTTGGCTGTTGATCTAGTTAGCTCTGTTTCAGGGGGAATATGATACGTGGTATTTCAGTTGGCTGTTGATCTAGTTAGCTCTGTTTCAGGGGGAATCTATATTTCAGGGGGAATATGATACGTGGTATTTCAGTTCACCATGTCCAAGTTTTGCACACATCAAAAAAGGGGGAAACTGTAAATGTATGTGGGTGCCACATACTTATAGTTTTTGATGTGTGACAAATATGCAGTGCCGGTCTTGTACTCAGCATAAGATTTATCTTGGTAAAGGACGTCACGACTACAACAGAAAGCAGAGCTGCTCACGTGACATATGCCGCTATAAGTTGTTAAGATTCCTTCTGGTTTATCTTCCTTTATTCTCGGTATAGTTATGTGGAGATATATCTTCCTTAGTTCTCGTCACTTTTGGTTAGTTTGTTTTCGTATTTTGTCTTTCCCTTCTGTATATATATACTTGTATAGATATAGTTTAGTGTACGCTTTTGAAAGACAGAACAGAGCTATACCCTTTTACAGCAAGTCCTATTGGGTGTAATTAGAGTGATTCTTTATTCGTGATTAGAGGCGTGTTACTATCATTCAAAGAGTGATAGATTAGTAAGTGATTGTTCAAGGTGTTGAACAGATCAGGTGAGGAGTTTTTCACGCTATTAATATATATTAGTGGCTGAGTTTTCTTCTATATCGATATTGCATTCCTTATATTAGTTAACACTAAGAGTTCAGTTCAAGACTGAGTAATCCGGAAGTCACATTACGAACTGTCATCCCTTAACTTATCTCCTCCTCTCTGACTCTGGCTGCTGGGTCCCCTCATTCCTTTCTTATGTGAATATGGTGTCTGTGAGGATGTGGTGGCTAAGTTTTGTCCCTTGTGCTGAGTTTGCGCAAAATCGAGATCCGATTGCATAATTGTATTAGCATTCAAACATGCATGTAATGCGGTTATATTGTACTGTTCAGAAGTTTCAACATTTGATAGCCGGATCTCAAACAGCATAACAAGTGGGTATGTAAGCATTAGGCCCGGTCCTGTGTGGTCATTTTGGATCTTTTTTTCAATTTTTTTAGTCTTTTATCACAACTAATTAATGATTCACTATTTGTTTCATTTCAAGCTACGCTAACTCTAATCGCATTTCAATTCTTTTGTTTTATAGTTCACAAAAGGCTTATGAATGATCGCAGTGGCTCAAGACGCATTGCTGGGAGTCTTGGACTGTTAGCTAGGTACTTCAATTCAAGGACAATTCCTTGCCTTTCTTGCAAAAGCTGTATATATGTAGTGGTGTGCTACAACAGTAACTCTAGTCTACAGCAGAATGATGAGGGAAAAAGAACGAACGTCCGTGGAGTTAAGAAAAGGACTGCCCACCACATGCCATGACTCAGTAACGGTGATCTGATCTATAAAGTTGAAGTTTTCCCAGCGAAGTCCGAATGGCATACCTAGCTAGCTTCAGGCACGTACACTGAGTATAAACCTAGACCTTCTCGCATTAAAATAACTGTCGACTTGTTCAAGTTTAGCTATCCTGTTATATCCCCAGGATGCATCTGATATGGGTATAGCATTACCAATTCACGGCACTTGTCGCCCCTTTTCTGGTATCTGTTACGAGCCCCTGTTCAAGTAAGGTCGTATCTGTTCATCTTTAAGTAAACATCTTTCATCCCGCATCAATCTGTGCTTTATGTTGGTGTATTTTTGGGTATCGCTTGTGGGCTTACGTGGAGCCTTTCAAGCTCGGCTACATCCTAGATGTATTCATCTTGGTGCCGTTGGGTTGGATGGAATTTCATAAATCTTGGTTTAAGACATTTAACATTCAGTTAGGTATAATTAGTAAATTAATGACATATAAATTGACATGTATTATAGAGTTAGTTAATTATTAGTGAGATCTAATAGTTAAATAGGACAGTGACCAAATGTTAAAGGAGTTTAACTCTAAAATCATCAAAAACTTTGGTAAAATTTTCTCGAACAGGGCTTATTGTACCAAGATATATAAGTCGTCTCGCATTACTGTAGTGAATCAGAATGGATCTAGCTAGTGCTCAGCAAAAAACTTAATAGTAGATGAGATTTGATGAGATCTAGGGCTATCAATCTTGACACGAACCCGAAATTTGACCCGAAACCAACACGCTAAAATGTGGGTTTGGGTTACAACTTTCAATCCGAAAACATTTTTGGATCGGGTTTGGGTTGGGTTGCTAAAAACCTGGGTCGGTTTTGGGTTTGAGTTGCTGACCCGATTTCAACCCACAACCCGAAAACAATTTTAAAAAAGAAAATAAAATATATTTTCTTCTGGTTATGCAATATAACCGTAAATATATCAGTCATGTAACCATTTATGTTTGATGGTTTTATATGTTATGTTATATTATCTTGGTGATTTTGTGTAGAATTTGTATTGATAGTACAATATTTTTAATTTTGGGTTGATTTTGGGTCAATTCGGGTTGATTTAGGGTCAATTTAGGGTTGATTTTGGATCAATTTCGGGTTGATTTCAGGTGTCGGGTTGGTTTCGGGTCATCAGGTCGGTTTTGGGTTGACATAACATAACCCATTTCGGTTTCGAGTCGGTTTCAGGTTGAGGTGAAACATGAGCAGGCTGGGTTCGGGTTGAGATCAACCTGACCTAAAACCCAAAATTGACAACCCTTTGAGACCAACACTGAAATTGATGACAGCTGTTAGACTAGTGTTTAGATGCAGCGTTTGAATAAAATAGATTGGAGGACCGACACTGAAATTAATGGCAAACGCTGGCAAACACTAACCTTTGCCACAAACGCACCAACCCTGCAAATGCAGCTCCTCCATCGAAACTCGTCCACTACTGTCAACAATAAATTAAAATATATAAATAAGATTTGATGATTATGATAATTTTCTTCCTTGTTTTTGTGTCTAATCACTCCTTACCTTCACTTCATTCCCCTACAAAACCTCAGCCAATTTCAAATATACTAGTTTTTTTCTTTCAAAAATGCACATAACATAGCATTGCATAAGGTCATTAGGCTAATTACAAACAAACAAGGCATTGAAAACATATTACCCAATATCTGGATTAGTGCGAAGGAGTAAGCCAAAGAGCAATTGCCTTGAACAAAACCAAATTAGCAGCTTCCTAGGGAAAAACGATAGGTGAAATATAGTCTAAGGGGAACAACACAAAAGATAGAACACAAACAACAACCGGGAAACAACAAACACGACAAGGTGATACACACCATATGTTCAAAAGATCAACTAAAGACAATAACAAAGGCGCCATTAAGGCCCATTAATGGTACTCATCTTAATCAAGACCAAATTCCTAACTTAGACATGTACTTCCTGAGCGCAGCATCACCTCTCCCCTATTTGGCTAGTCTCCTTTCGGTTAGTCTTTTGAGGGTAGGCTGGTAGGCCAGCAAATCGGGGGATGACGAAAAAGCTCTCTATCCCTTACGATCATGCAAGTGATATGGGATGTCCAATGAAAGATGGTCATTGGCCTACTGATTCAACCGTTGGACATAAGATGTCGTTTGATCAAGGAGTGCTAAGGAGAGAGAGCCAAGGAGGGGTACTCGTCCTAGCTAGGCTTCGGCTTATGAGGATGATTCTGGCTCTGTTTTCTATTGGTGTCGAGGGTATGCATGGCTAGGTGGAGATCGGTAGAGATGGAGGGGTTGACCCGCCCGAGAAGATCATGAATGATCCACGCCTCTGGCTTTGTGGATGGCTTTGACCATAAAGAAGCCAACCGAGAATTAGAGGACAGGGACATGCTATATATAAGCATCCGGAGTAGTTGCATTATAGAGGCTCTGAATCGGGCAGGAGTTTATGGTGTGTGTAAATGCCCCACAAAGCTTACAGTACATTGGCATGCCATCGTACAAGATGGAAAAGATAGTGTACCTTTTGTGCATCTCATAATTGGCCGGTGGAGATTGATAAGAACCTGAATGCGCATGTGATCAAAATCAGAGAGCTCTGGGTCCTCCATGATCCCTGTGAAGCACCCGTGGATCTCACTTGCCTTTGAGGCAAACCGAGGGTTAAGTGCATGCACGACACCCCATAGATTCAGATGCAACAAAGAATCTAGTCAAAGCTATGGCCGTCCACCGCTACTCCCGGTTGTAGCCTTTGAATGGAAAAGAGCACTCCGTCCACCAGCCATGGACCACGAAACAACACTACAAGTAACCCTTTTTCCTTCAAATTCGATAATAAAGGTGAATGGAGCTACCTTGTAGAATTTGAATGTCCCAAACGGGGCCTATGTGCTAGCTAAGGTGATTCAAAGGGTTGAGGGGTGTAACACCCCAACTACAAACTCCACACTTAACCATTAATCGCAGTGGAAATTACATCATAAAAAGTAATCAAAAGGGGCGGTGTTACACGCCGTTAGCCACCCACATGGCTAACAAGGCTAATACTTACACAATGTACCGGTCTGATGGACTAGATTACCGAGCACTACACTTTACATTACAATTCCGTTTCTAAACTAAAAACAAATACAATTACAATCCAACTGTACCGAGTCTATTACACTCCATTACCGATAACAAGTTCGGTCTCACTTTACCAACAATTACACCTAACACAACATACACTACCCATGCTCCGCCATTCCCGTCCTACTCCCGAACGAAGGGCAACTTCTTTGAACCTGAAAACTAATGAGTGGCCCCAAAGGGGCTCAACACCTTTGCTGGTATGGTAATCGTGCAGCCCGCATACTACCGGGTCACGCACAACTATT